>WAAD01004600.1:461-22205 GCA_013389945.1 Fregata magnificens
GCGGGAGAAGCAGCCCTGCGAGCCCCGAGGGGAGAGCGGGAGGAGGGCGGGGGGTGCTCCGGGCGCCCCGGCAGAGGTGGTGCCCCTGCGGCCCCGGGAGGGACCCCGGCGGGGCGGCTGTTTCCCTGCGGCCCGCGGGAAGGGCCCAGGCTGGAGCAGGGAGGAGCGGGAGGAGGAGGGAGCAGCAGGGAGGGGCTGTTACGGGCTGACCGCAGCCCCCCACTCCCCATCCCCCTGCGCCGCTTGCGGGGGGAGGAGGTAGAGGAGTCAGGCATGATGGAATGAAGTTGAGCCTGGGAGGAAGAGGGGTGTGTGGGGGGAAGGTGGTTTAGTTTTTGTCTTTGTTTCTCACCATCCAATTCAATTTCGGTTGACAATACATTAATGTTTCCCCAGGCCGGGTCTGTATTGTCAGTGATGGTAACTGATGAGTGATCTCCATGTCTTTATCTCTACCCACGACCTTTTCCATTTTATTTTCTCCCCTTGTTCTTTGAGGAGGGCGAGTGAGAGAGCAGCTGGTTAGGTGTCTGGCAGCCAGCCAAGGCATACCCAACACAGAAACCAAATCAATGTAACCAAATTGAAATCAAATGACAATATTTCCTTGACTCTGTACCAGGTTCCAAATCTAGTGTGTAAAATCTAGCCAATAGCATGTTTTCTATTAAAAAGAAGCTTTATCCTTCTGTTCTGTAAAACTCAGGAGTAATTCCTCTCTAGCATTAAGCACCATTTCAGACTGGATTCACAAATGCTCAGCATCAGTTTTGCAGGTAGTGGTAAACATGAGTCATACTGGATTACCTGGTTATAAGCATCAGACTTGCCAGCATTTGATGGAAATCTTCACATTCTGCAGTAATAATCACAATATGCCAGGCATGAGAGAGGAAACTGTTAGCCTAAACCTTTCTTTCAAAAAGCATAGCAGAGCAGGAGCACGACATGCTGTGCTGGAAGTACATTAAACCCTTTAGTGCAGCTTTAAAGAAATTTTTTGAACAGAATTATAGTTACTTTTATCTATTGTACAAGCATTAACAATTGTATTTCTACTATACCTTGGGTCGTACTACCAGGAGCAGTGCAAATGTGTGTTTTATCTCAGTAGTTTCTTACATTACCTCCTGTAATTTCTGTGGTTTGGTTTGTTCTGCTGATTCAAAGCAGCATCAGGCACCCAGGTTTTACACAGGTCCCACAGAAGGTCCTAAGAGAAGGCTCAGTATTATTAACAGCTGCAGTGAAGCCCACACAACAGTTCATTAATTTTAGTTGAGGTATAGCCTGGTGTTTCACAGGCATGCTTTGTTAGTTTAATGAACTGGGGTAAATACCTTAAATATCCTGGTGGGGCTTGGTATTCTCTTATTTCAGGTTTGCACATATTTCTGAGGTAGTCTCATAGACTGAAGCCAATGCAAATGGTCAGACTTCTAGGGACAAGCCCTTACTTTCTAAAAAATCCCTCTGATTAAGTTCAGTAAAAGCATCTCATTACAAATGGTATATCTGGTGAAGATAGTCCTGGTGTGGTTTAATTCTATTTTGCAGGTTAAAGTGCCGCTTATGTGAATACTTTCAAAAGGTGATTGTTAGACTGCTAATAGGTGGTGATTTCTCCTGGAGAGCTCTCAGTATGCTGTCATGTTCTCAGAAGTGAATTTTACATGCCCCTCATGTTATCTACCACCAGTGACTTTGCGTCCTATTAGTTCTCCTAATATGCTTGCAGCTTTTTTTTTCCTGACATGTTCCTTGTGCAGGAGACACACTGAGGAGCAGCCTTTCAAAACTCTAGTGAGGAGCAGTGTAGTGAAAGTATTTACCCGCAGTTACTTACTGCAGTCCTATTGGCCAATATCTTGAGCAAGTGTCTAATACAGTGCATGAATTTAGAGCTAAGACTGTCCAATTAATGCTATCCTGGGGTATCGATGCTGTATTATTTTGAAAGTACTGTTCTATTATTTTTCTTCTGGGCTAATATGCATTATGACATGATTCTCTGTTCTACTATGTTTATTGAGGAAACTCTTTTCACTGGTCATCAATTTATTAGTCAATGTATTAAACTGCCTCATATTCCACATGTCAAGCATCATAGTTAACAGCAGTGTTCATACTCCTGGCATGAATTTCTGCTGATAGCTTGCTTTTACAATGCCTTGACAGGTTTTCTATGTCTTCAGGAACATCTGGATGTCTCTTTTTTATCTCCTTTGCTGTAAAATGTTCTTTTATGGCACCAACTGACATTGATTTTTTTCCCCCCAAAAAAATTTAAAGATTCTAAGGATTTCAGACTCACTGTTAGTTTCAGGTAGAAATTTAGATTTGTCCTTGTCCCTACACTTAACATGGTGTTTCCTCTGTCTGTCAGAATAGTTGTCCCTTCTACGTTTCCCATCTCACTCATGAAGGTAGTATTGCTTCAATGCTATGACTAGGACTTACCTTGTTTATTCATGTTACAGCACCAGTTTCTGTATTAATAGTTCTTCTGGGTTCATATTTGTTGGTTAGTGCTCTGTTTGTTACTTACATAGCCAAAATGAAAAATGTGTTGTTAAACTCACCCTTTAAACCTTTTGAGGTTCTGGTACTGTAAGTCTTTCTCTGGGGGGAAGAGGGAGGGAGGAGAAGGCACAGCATGTCTCCAGACTTGTAAGTCATTGTTTTTAGTATGCCTCTCCAAGTGTTTTAAAATTTGGGGTGTAGATGGATTTTGTTGTTGGTTTACCCTATCATTAAATTGTTTTCTGATAGTACTTTTCTTTGTGTCTTTCAGATGTGATCTGTTTAAATTCCTGTCCTGTAAAAACAGCGTCTTAGTATCAGCAGTAACTGATTACCCTTCATCATTTGCCTCAGTGGGTTTCAGGTTTCTCTCAAAACTTTTTTTCTTCTTGTGAATAGCTTACTCCTCAGAAAAAAATATGCCTCAAATGCCTTGAACAGCAAAACTATACTTTTCCCTTCTACTTAAATAAGCTTGCCACTTACATCCTAATCTTTTGTCACTGTGTATATTAGAAAATGAGTGGCTTTGTAGGCTGCTGGTCATTTATCTAGCTCAGGTCCTGCAAAGTTTCAGCCCCATTAGCTTCTTCTGCCTATTCAAAGTTTCTCAGGTTTGCACATTGATTTCAAAGTGCATGAAGTCATCTTTCTTTTTTTAAATTCTGACCCCATAGTTTGAGTTCGCTTAAGCTGCTAAAAGAACTGCGTATCCTGTTATTAATGATTTTAAAACACATTCTCAGCAGCTCAACTACAAGACCAAGAATTCTTGAGTCACTTCTTTTTATCTTGAAAAAAAAGAGGCATAATAAAACAGTAGAAAAAGCTGCAGTTGGTGCTGTAGAGTTTTACAGACAAAACAGCATACCTATATAAGACACATGATGTATTTAATATTTTGCTAATCAGTTTGGACCAACTCTTCAACTGATTTCGGTCACCATTACGCTGCTAAAGTTCATTTACAATGTCAACTAACATCAGCTGCAGGTCTAGCCCCTTGATAAGGTAATACAGTTTATTTTTCTGCCTAAAAAAGACCTTTTAAAGACTATTTTTGACTAAACAATTTTATATGGCCAAATCTTCTGAAACCCTAATGGCTCTAATTCAGTTATTACTGTCTTTATGACCACATATAAACACATTTGTATTTAAAGTTTACATTAGTTTGGACTATAAAAACAAGATTAATGAAGCATCCTCACAAAACTTGATTGGGATTAAGTATTTTGCTCAATCAGAAGAAATTCTGAAAGCTAGCCACAAAGGTTTTTTTCTACCGGATGTATTAATTAGAACATTGACAACTTCTTAATCAGTTGGGTATTACTTTGCCTATTCCAGTGTAGCACAGAATAATTTTAAATGGTTTTATTCATTATTTTCTTAATTCATTCAAATAATGAAACACTAAAATGCACATAAGGAAATATCGAATATACAGATTTTTTTTTTTTAGTATTAAAACCTGCACATATATATGATCTGCTCTAAGAGCTGCAGTCATGTACAAAGGAAACCAGGTTAGAATTTTAGGGTTAGAATTTGTTTACAGTCAACTCCTTCTCATTCCATCTGTATCCACAATGAAGGGATATTGATATCTTTTCCAGGATGAGGCATTCCAGGGCAAATCTTCTCTGACATCCTTTACTATTTTAGAGGGAAGACTCAGTCTTACTTTAAATACAAGGGAAGGACTACGTGACTATGCATTCTAGCAAGGTTCTGGGGGAGAGATTTGGTCCCTGAGGCATGTCAATAGAGCCTGTAGGCTAAAACTGTACACAAATAAGTATCATTGTAACAGTTCTTTTTGTAATTAGATCATTACTTCATTTCACTGCTTTTGTTATTTTATTTCAAATTGTGTATTTCTCTATTGAATTGTTCTGTAAATAAAACCATATATAATCCAAACCTCTTTGAATTTCAGCTATACTCGAATCTAACCACTAGATACAAAACCAATTCTTTCTTATTTTCTCTCAGTTCCTATATTCCTTTGCTCCCTCTCCTCAAAGGAGTGCCTCTAGTTTGGGTGTGGCCAAAGTCTAATAAGAATCAGACACAGGAGAAATCCAGGATGGCAGCCTATGATTAGTCAATGTACTTAGTGCCTGTCTGCAAGTTGTCTTTCTGGACATCTTTACTAATATGAAAAGTTCTTCAAAGTGTTCAGTTTAGATTAGATTACTCAATGTGTCAGATGTTCTTCCTCCCCAGAAATAGCCTGTTATCCCTTTCACTTTGTGTCACTCACAGCACACTAAAAAACCCCTTAGGTAAAGCCTCAAACTAGTTTTCTGAACAGCACCAAGTTCTAATATAGTTCTTACCTGGCCAGCACTCTGTTTTCAGCCAGCCATCCTTCGACTGACAAGCTCCTTAATTTCCTTTCTAAGCATCCAGGAATAGCTAACTGAGGGACTCACGTCCTGGCTCCTTCCCTGTTTGCCCCTAACTAAAGATCTGATTCTTCATGCTGAATAGTTCCTCGTACTCTGCACTGTCTGTTAATTATCTTTTGATTGACTCGCAGCTCTGCCAGCCACTCTCTCCATTCACTGTTTCAGAACTTCAGCTCATATCAAACTCTTCTTCATTAATGACTGTTGCTGTCTCACTGCAGATAGCTTCTCAAAGCTCTTGACTTCCCAGACTAGAACACCTGTACAAGTCTCAAAGGAATTTCATTCCCATTTGAGATCTTGCCAAGAGGATACAGCACATTTCTGTAAGTTAGTGTGGCCAGGAGCCATTATTTCAAATGCAAACAGCCATTTGCTTTACTATAGCATTTAATTAGTATGCAATTAACCTGGATCTGTCATCACTACATAGCTATTATTATTAATTATTCTGTGCTAGCCAGGGCAGCTGGGTTTCTCTTACGTTTCCTCAAATAGCACTAACAGTAGATTTCTGAGCACTTCAAAAAGCCAGACTGTGCCCAGATTGTTAATGTTCTCTGACCTTTGGGGAAGCCTAATTAGAATAGTTGGAGAATTTCAAATGGAAAGAAAGAGGGTAGCAATTTATAATTAAGCATAAACATTTGGCTCCAGAAAGAGTTCAAAGGAAGTTATAGACTTCCTTGGCGGTTTAGCATGCACTTAACCAAAATGTTCCATGCATTGAAGATAAACCTGTTAGAATATAATATGTAATAAAGAAAATGGGAATCACAACTATGAAAAGGCATCCTAACAGCAGGTTCTGTATTGAACCAAAGGTCATCCACTCTTTGCCCCTGTTCATATTAGGTACTTTGGTGTCAAGAGGCAGAGTGTTCAGAAGCAAGAGGGAACCAAAAATGCTTTGATTCCCTCTAGAATCCATATCTTGTCTGAGGGAAGGACTTGTTAGGAAAGTTGTTGTTTGGCTCCGTATTTAAATGATCTCAGATCTAAGAAGGATATAATTACACAGAATACCAAATCTGTATCTTGATCCAGATGTAGACCTTTGGTCTGAAATTATGGAAAGTACAATCACTATCTCTACTTCCCTAGATACGTTTAATAGGAAATAACGGCTTATTGCTGTATTGGGTCTCGCTGAGGTGGAGTTGGTTTTCCACGTGGCGGCCTCCTGTGCTTTGTGTTGGTGACTGGAGGCGACACCACTGTTTTGGCTGTTGCCGGGTGGTGCTTGCATGGTGTGGAGGCTGTCTCTCCAATATTCTCCCCCCACCCCACCCCCCCCCCGGGCTGGGGGTGGGCGGGACAGCTGACCCGGGCTGACTGGGGCTATTCCATACTATGGGACATTTGCTCAGGAATAAAAGCTGGGAGAAAGGAGGAGGAGGGGGGGCATTCGTTGTTTGTGACGTTTATCTTTGGGAGTAGCTGCCGCACATGTTGGGCCCTGTTTCCCGGGAGGTGGCTGGGCGTCGCCTGCTGGTGATAGGTGGGGAGTGGGGTCTTTGTTTGCCTTTTCCTTTTGTTTCTTCACACGGTCTCTGCCTGTGTCTTGACCCACAAGAGGGTTTTTTTAATCTCATTTTCTCCCCGTGTCCTGGTAAGGAGGGGAGTGATAGAGCAGCTTGGTGGCACCTGGCATCCAGCCACGGTCAACGCACCACAATTGCCTATTCAGAATAATTTCCTTACACAGTATGTAATCACAAAACAGGAAAATAGCAGAAATATGGAACTGAGAGGCAAGAGAGTAGGGGGAAAAAAAAATGGTTCTCATGCTGTCCCTATCATTCTCATCCACAGGGAAGGATCCGTGGCTTGGCCTTTGGCTTTGGGTTTAAGAGCTTCTAGTCAGAAAAAAGCAGGTTAAGACTGTGAGAATATGGCAACACTGTGAACGCAGCAGTGTGCAGCGATACCTTGACTTAGCTGTTAGCTCTTGAGCTGAAAGCATTACAGCCATATTAGGCTCACGCTCTACCCACACTTGCTAGTCCTTCTCAGAGGCAGGTGCAATTAACCCAGCTTTAACCTCGTTCCTTAGAGTCCTACCTCCACACTGCACCACATTGTGGATTTGTGCCCTCTCTCCAGTAGCCAGCTCATCTATCCCTGACACAGCATCGTCTGAGTGAGGAGACATGCTTAGCTTCTATTAGTTACCATTTCCTGCACACCATTCATTTTTTCACTCATTGGTCATGTCAGTTAACAGTGTGCAGAGTTCCCTTCACTAGTAATGTTTCTTCTCCTTTGTGTAGTCTCCAGCATAGGGCTAAGAAGAATAAAAGAAGAAAATCAGTGTGAGTTCAGCAATATAACAGTGGCTCCCCTCCCCACACTTCAAAGCATGTATTCATCCAAGCTCTTCTCCTAGATTAAGAGAGTAAGTGAGAAAAGCGGGTTTTCCAAGTGAACTAGGACTGGACTGGTTTTAAACCAAACATCTCAGTGTATCAATATATTATGATACTCAACTTTTAATGAAACAAAAACCATGAGAAGCAGTGACTAAGCTTCAAAACAGCTATTACCACCATAGCAGCATTGATGGTATAGAGATGGGTATGTATCTAACCTCTTAATTACACCTAGAAGCAATTGTTTAGACATTCAGTTGTTTTATGACAAAATTGCAGACACTATATTAGCTTATTGTATTATAATTTTTAGCTTGAAGATGTAGACAACTTTTTTTTAATAGCAGGAAATGAAGCAGGAGTCAGACAATACACTAGGAAAATCTTCTGTACTGAAGATGAGTGTTCCTGGAAAGCAGTGTCAATTCATGCTACTCTTTGTTGGCTGAGGAGACAGGTAGCTTAAGATGACCATCTGTACTTCACACAGTGCTTTGAGCATGTGTTTCATTTTACCATTTTTATCAACATGAGGACACAGGAAAGGGAGAAAAATAATAACCAACAGTTCATGTAGTGCCATCTTAAACTATCAGAACTGTGTGCTAAGTAAATGCAAGTTAAAGCCCTAAGATATTTTCATCTGCAAGCTCAGAAAACCAGGTATTTTGTATGGAAGAAATGTGCAAAAAACCTGATACATTATGATAACATGTATGTATCCTGGTCTCTTTTTTGTTCACATTGTTGGACTGGCCTATTTGATAAGGATTTATTACTGCTTTTCAAATAAGTTCATGAGGTATGTTTAAAAAAAAAAAAAGCTGGTTGACTGGATAACTGTATGCTTTGAGAAACATTTTTTTTCCGGAGCCACTTCTTTTAATTTATTTGTCTTAATATTTAAACAAAGCTTTAATTCAAAACATGGAGAAAGAATGAGGAAGGGGTTCAAGAATGTGCTTTTAAAGAGTCAGTGTTTTAGTGTGAATCTGCAGTAAAAAAAAATACTTAAAGTTTTCAACAAAAGTGCATTTTTTACTTCTGGAAATACCTTTCTCCCAGAATCTGTACAGCTTTTTCCAGTTATATTCCAAGGTCTTGTTCAGCCTTCAAGATCTGATTTCACATTTTTATGGAGATGTTTCTGATAGCAAATCCCTGAAGAGAAGCACTGGCATTTCATGTCAATGTTGAAATTAGAGGATGGTATGTTATTTTGCTCTTGTGGTTTCTGATAAACCTAGCAACAAAGCATTTAACTCCATCTAAAGTGTTGTAGACTCCTCAGAGACAGAACCATAACCCAGGAGATTTACTTTTTGCAGAAAAATAATAAATAAAAAACAAACAAAAAACCATAATTCATCTTTGACAGGTAATATCACACTGTCTGATCTTAGGAAGAAGCCTTGCAAATCTGTTTACCTGCTAAGTCGCTGTTTTTTCTTCTCTGAAAGGGGATTTCCTTCCTGATTTGTCTGATGACCTAATATTCATTAACGACTTAATGGTCAGAAACCTGATCATTCTCCTTTCATAAAAAATGCTGAAAAGAGTGTTGGAGAGGAGACATCCAGGAAAAAAGTGCACTCTCATATACAAAATCATTTGCTTGTTCTGGAGCATAAAATGTGCTGTTACCTATAAAAGCACCCACAGGTTCACATTAAAAAAGCCCAATATAGCAAGAGACTTGAGCTGTTTCCAATACAGTTGGAAATACTCTTCCATAAAAATGCATATAGTCCTTTCCTCACATATGTTAAAATAACATCCACAAAAATTGTAGCAAGGTTCTGATGTTCTGTTAATTGGAGCCAGAAATGCTATCAAAATTTATTTAAAATATATTTGACTGACAAGTAATATACTCTAAATGACTGCTGATATTTTTGACAGACACAGCTAATTGCTGCTAATTAGTTCAGAATTAATTATAAAATGATATGTTTATATTGATTAGTATGCATCAAAGTGTAAATGGTCATTCTGAGGGCTTAATTTATAGTTCCACAAAAAGGAAAACACACAGGCAAATACAGACAGGCAAATCTGGTCTTGAAAAAGAAAAATCCATGAACAGACGTATTTCTGCATCTAATGATACACTTCACATTGCCTGTTGAAATAGGGCAGTATTTGCAACATACTAGAAGCAAGTAAAACAGCAGTTGTTGCAGTTCTTCTGCCATAAGACTGAGCAGTTTTGTTGGCTCTACTTGAATTAGCCTTCATAATTAAGATTTCCGTATTTTCTTTGGGAAATGAGTAACAAACTTCCACAGGATTCTTTTGGAAAAAATCTCAGTTTATCTTGGTAGAATTTTTTTCCTTTTTTTTTTTTTAAACAATACAAAGCTTTCCTTTAAACTAGTGCAAAGCTTTCAGTGAGGATAAAATAAATGAATAGCTGAGTGTGTGCAGCTGCATATACTCAGATAAATTAAAAAGATATATGAAGCAGTATATTCAGCTGTACTGGACAACTAAAATACATGAGAAAAAAAGTCCTATGTTCTTTTGCTTGTGTTTGCACAAGAGGTCATGCCAAGGATTGAACTAAAACCCAGCATGCTTTCTGTCTGTGATCTTCATGTCCCATTTCAAGGTACAGGACTGTGTGATACACCCACCGTGCTGTAAGAATTGTTCAAGCTTCAGTTGCTTTTGAGTATTACTGGCCTTGCAGCAGACAGTTGAGGAGAAGCCTTGCAACCAGCATATCTGCCCATGGCTGTGTACAAAGGATTGAATAAATGTTCATCAATTACAAGTAACTGTGTATTTGATTTTGCATTTTTACCCCTCGAAGCATATTCTGGTGCTCATCTCAAGCCTCTAAATGAACATAGACTAATATTCATGCAGCACATTCCTGAACCCCATTCAGTCTACCCAGAAGGCTAGTTTTGGCCTGAATTCAAAACATTGGAAATGTATCCTTTGACTTAGTGGCATATTATGAAAATGCAGCACAGAATGCCATTTGACATCTCACGGTGACATGCAATTTCTTTCAAAAGGTAAGAAAGTCTGACTGAGAACCCTTTTGCTGGCAGTTGGGAATTCGATCAATTTAAAACAAAATGGTACTTTTCCTATAGGGGTTGAGTTTTTCTGAGCTGCTTGCTAATAATTAAAACCCTCTCATAGAATGAAATAGTTCAAAAGAAAAAACTACTAGAAAGAAATCTATTCCCTGCAAGTTTCTTGGCTAAAGGCAGGGGTTCTTGGACAAAATTCTCTACCTTTGTTATTCAGAAGAGCAAATTCAATGATCTAACATAGTCATGAGTTTACACTGGGAGGAAGGTGCTGCTTATTAGCAAAAGCACAGGTTATATAGTGTGATCACAGTTACGTAGCTTTACAGAGGCTTTG
Organism: Fregata magnificens; assembly: GCA_013389945.1. Lineage (NCBI taxonomy): Eukaryota > Metazoa > Chordata > Aves > Suliformes > Fregatidae > Fregata > Fregata magnificens. The sequence goes on from WAAD01004600.1 coordinate 11,158, forward strand.
TTCAACCTTCATGTAATGACTGTCTCTAGCCTTAAAATATACTGTTGTCTGGAGTGCTCTGTAGAGCCCTATCACTTGCACTGCAGCTACACTATACAGGTGTAGCTGATCTTATAACTGGAAGAGTTATAAAAGAGTACCAGGCTGACTTTCTTTTCAGCTTGGCACATCTGGCTGTTATTAATTAAAGAAATATATCTTGCTTCCTAAGCAGATATAATATATTACAACAAAACCCCCTAAAACACCAACCTAGAACAACAACAAAAAAGTAAAACACCTTTTCTAATTCTCCTGTATGTTTTATGAACATATTTTTCCATCTACAAGCACTTTATGCGGTTGAATAATAGTGCCTAATCATCACTGATATTTAACACCTTACTTTGGCATGAGTTAATGCCCAAGTTCATCACATATCAAAACCATGCTATTGACACAGCAAAGGGGAGAAAATAGATCTTCACCCTACCTCCTTATGAGATGCTCAGAAAGCACAGCATAGGCATATCCTGGGATCTAAGGGTTTTTCAGCTAGATTTAACTGCATTTGAAATAATTAGTACAGAATGAGGCAAACTAGCCTTTGACAGAGAAGATGAAAAAGTTTTACAGTATCTAAAAACATGTATGACATTGTGCCATATTTTTTTGCACTAATTTTGTATTTGAGGTTTCATTTGAGATGCAAGGCTGTGCCTGGAACAAATAAGTATACATGAATGAAACTGTACGTTTAATTCAAGTAAAAATATGTTCTTTCTGCATTTCAGCCAGTGCAGTGCCAGCCTGAAAGTAAAAGTGATAGGAAAATTACTTCAAAAAAAATCAAGTTGACTAACCTATTTCCATGGAACATGGTAGCTTTTTCTCTTTCAGCATTACCAGTCAAAACCAATTTAATTTGTGAATCATTTTCTAAAATGTAAGGTCATATTACAGAACAGTTTATTCCATGTGCATGTGACGTTTGTAGCATCTTCCAAAAAAGGGAATAATCAAGCATGTAAGATTAACTTCTCCTCAGAGTACTTTTATTTCTCAAACTGTTTATTCCTATACATGCTTTTATTTTTTGTGCATATATTTCTCTCCTCTGCTGTACACATTGCCCCACAGTTGGACACACAAAATTAAATCATTTAATGGATTTGTGGTTCAGTTGATTGAGGTCCCTGGGTCTCTCTGCACTCCTGGCAGCCATCTTATTTGGTCTGTTACTGTCATTCACTGTCATTTCCACTTGGCTGGTGCCTGCGACAGGTCAGATTACTGGATGTGCTCAAAATATGATATGAAAGAGAGGACTGTGATTCCGATACTGATGGGTAGTGCTCTGCTTGCTAAATCTATCTGAGGAGATCTTGGTAAATGCAGTTTCCTCAGGCTATTTGGGGAATCAGTGGAAGATACGATGGTAAATAGAGGGGCCATCTGTCTACATTTACTAATAAGGCTATGCTTTCTGAAATCTCTATTCACTACATGGGTATTGTTAAAGCCAGGAGCTGGTTAACTGACACAGGATTATTTTAATCTAATTAGCATTTTTAAACCTAGAACAAGTTGTGCACCTGTTCATCTATCTCTTATACATTCACTTCTGTTCTGTTAATCTAAAGAATTTCAGGTTTTGGGGTGTTAGATTTAATTACGCAGCCCTTCTCTACTTCCCCTCCCAGAACTGCCCCATTTTCTCACACAATAACTACATTATTTAGAGAAGATGCCAAGAAGTTTTTTCATAACAGCTTAATGAAATAGCTCAAAATATTTGATATAAGTACTAAAGAACTTGACAGCGTGTAGAAGATGTTGGAACATTTCAGGGCTAGCAACTCACTGATTCAGAGACACATACCACAGCAACTACAGCAACTGCAGTCAATGCATTGCTGTGACTGTAAATGTATTCATAAAAATAAAATAAAAAGATCTTGGTATGCTAATAATAGGAGAAGAAACAATCTAGTTCTGGATAAAACTAGTATTGTAAATAAAAATGGTGACATCTCAAGGGATCAGTACTGATCTGCTTTTTTCCTTCAGTAGAACTTCAGAAAAAAAAGGGAATAAAATAGAACATGTATTTCTGTAAAAGAGATCTCTGAGCCTCTATGGGACTTTGTAGCTCATTTCATCCGAAGTCTGAAGCCAAATTTATTCGCAATGCAGCATAAAATGTGAGTTGGGATGAAGTTGGCTAATCTCTTTGTGCTGTCAGACTAAAGATAATAAATATCCTAGCATGTTAATATTGTAAGGGGACTAATGTAGACGAGGTAGAACAGACAATGGTGAAAATCAAGACATATAAGTACTAGGAGGTCTTCCACATATAGACAAAGGTGACTCCTACAAGTTCTATGTTCTCCAGTCCTAGCAGTTTTTGTTGTAATCCAGAACAACTGCTCAGTATGTCATAAGAAAGAAGTTATTTTATTATCGTCAGTTTTGTAAGGAGGATTGTGTCTGTATACCCCTTCCTTTCTTAAGAACTTAATGTGGATAATTCTGATCATAAAGGTTAGAACTTGTGCTGTTTTCATGTCAAAAAGGAATATGATTAAAAATAAATTGGCCTTTCTTTTACATCCACATATGGTTATAGTACTAATATGATTTCTAAAACCATTTTTATGTTCTCCTTGCACAATTATAATGTATATGATATCAAAATGTCATTCCATCAGGCAGCTAAATTTCTTCTGCTAAAAGAATTGTTTGGGAAGGTCTGAAATGCACTGCAGAGGACATGCAGAGACTCATTTTCCATTATAAACAGTAAATTCTTTCTGAGACATGTTTCAGGTAAACTTCAGCTTATTTGATTTCAGCACTTAAAGTGTTGCAGAAAAACGGGTAGCTTGTGGCACTGAAGCTTAACTGAAGTCTAGCAAAAGGCCTCGTCTCTGATGCACTTTTGCTATCTGATGGTGTGGTAGGTTGACCCTGGCTGGACTCCAGGTGCCCACCAAAGCCACTCTATCACTCCCCCTCCTTGGCTGGATAGGGGAGAGAAAATATAATGAAAGGCTTGTGGGTCGAGGTAAGGGCAAGGAGAGATCACTCAGCAGTTACTGTCATGGGCAAAACAGACTCAACTTGGGGAAATTAGCTTAATTTATTAACAATCCAGAGTAAGGTAATGAGAAAATAAAAACTAAATCTTAAAACACCTTCCCCCACCCCTTCTTCCCAGGCTTAACTTCACTCCCGATTTTCTCTACCTCCTCCCCCGCAGCGGCGCAGGGGGATGGGGAGTGGGGGTTGCAGTCAGTTCATCACACGCTGTCTCTGCCGCTCCTTCCTCCTCAGGGGGAGGACTCCTCACACTCCTCCCCTGCTCCAGCATGGGGTCCCTCCCACGGGAGACAGTCCTCCACGAACTTCTCCAGCGTGGGTTCTTCCCACGGGGTGCAGTCCTTCAGGAACAGACTGCTCCAGCGTGGGTCCCCCACGGGGCCATAAGTCCTGGCAGCAAACCTGCTCCAACGTGGGCTCCTCTCTCCACAGGTCCTGCCAGGAGCGTGCTCCAGCACGGGCTTCCCATGGGGTCACAGCCTCCTCCAGGCATCCACCTGCTCCGGCGTGGGGTCCTCCACGGGGTGCAGGTGGATATCTGCTCCACCATGGACCTCCACGGGTTGCAGGGGAACAGCTTGCCTCACCGTGGTCTTCACCACAGGCTGCAGGGGGACAGCCTGCCTCACCATGGTCTTCACCACGGGCTGCAGGGGAATCTCGGCTCCCGTGCCTGGAGCACCTCCTCCCCTCCTTCTTCACTGACCTTGGTGTCTGCAGAGTTGTTCCTCTCACATATTCTCACTCTTCTTTTCCGGCTGCAGTTGTGCAGTTTTTTCTTTTCCCCTTCTTAAATATGTTATCCCAGAGGTGCTGCCACCGTCGCTGATGGGCTTGGCCTTGGCCAGCGGCGAGTTCATCTTGAAGCCGGCTGGCATTGGCCCTATCAGACATGTGGGAGGCTTCTAGCAGCTTCTCACAGAAGTCACCCCTGTGACCCCCCCCCTACCAAAACCCTGCCACGCAAACCCAATATAGATGGTTTGGGCTTACAAAAGTAATGAAAGAGCCACGAAACAAAAACAATTTTATGTATGTGGCTGATAACGAACAAGGAAAATGAGAATAATATATGAATGGTAAAATAGTTGTGAAGAAAAAAATTTTGAAGGCATTTGTAAAGACTAATTTGAAAAGAACAATTATAAAAGTGGTGTTTTTCTTTACTTGTTATGACCCAATATGAAGAAACATTGCTCAGAAAGTTTGTAAGTATTTCTTATACATTATGTTTCTGCTCTTGTGCCCGTTATTCTACATGTCTTTTTCTTGTCACAGAGGCCAAGAGCTTCTTTTGTCCATTCAGATCATGTCTTTCCTAGCCTCACAGGCTCATTCTGGGCTTTGGAGAAAATGAATGTCCTAGCTGATCTTCTGCCTTAGAGAAGAGGTGCCAGTGAATATTTCTGTGACTCTATTAATATATACCTTCTTTCAGCTGTGACCTGGGAGTGTGAAGAGAATTTAAAAGGGGCTGAGTTGTTTCCATTGACATGCTTCTTCCACATCCCACTGACCTCCCCTTGCCCATAGAGTCAAAATTCAGGGTGACGGACAGACCCTAATGGAAAACCTATGGTATATGCAATTGTCTCAGGTATGTACTGGAGACCTTGGGCTGTCATGTAATTTTACCTCAAAAGGCCCACCACAGCCTCTTTGCCCCCTTTAAAAATAGAGGGCTTAGAGAAAGGGAGTATGGTAACTTTACATGGCATCTTCACCCCTCACAGATCTTTCTACATCTAGCAGGAGAAGCACAGTAGCATTTGGGAGGATTTTGGAGGAAGGCAGGAGAGGAAGAGTGTCTTCACAGACCAAAACAGAGATCATTCTTTTAGGTATCAGGTATGAATTAATGAATTTTTCAAGGCAAATAGATTTGGGTAGATGCTGTTATTATTAGTGTCATATCATCTGCCTACATGAAGCTTTTCACCTTCATTTCATGTAATATAACATGATGAGTTGCAGCAGAAATTCAAATGACAATCATATTTGCTCCCTTCTGGTCTGGTGCATCATAGAAGTCTGAAACAATGTGTTAGCACATTACTAAACAGCGAATTGATGCTTGCAAGAAGACAGTAATTTCACTATTAGTAATCTCTTTGCTAAGGCAGAAAATTCACTTTCTACTTCTCTACCTTGTATTAAAGATGAAACAGAATTGTATTTTTACAATTATTGTACTGAGACAAAATTAATAAGAGCCTTCTCTGCTGAAAAATTCAAACCTTGTGTTTTTCTCTTTCAAATCTTGCAGGAATATTTTACCAATGACTTCAAAGAGGGTAAAAAAAGTTATTATAATTAGACAATTTATGCTACATGAATGCTCAGAACTTAAAAAAAAAGATCTAATTTATTTATTCAGTTACTTTCTGTCTAACAGAAGCAAGCCTTTACTATACTGCATAATTTATAACTTAGTAGGAAAACACACATTATAGGCTTGCTAAAATTGTGATTTCCTCCTGCAAATGAAAGTTTAAATTAAGAATGCCACTGCAAGCCTCACTCTGTCCTTCTATGTATATGCCTTCTAGGCCCTCATCCAAAAAGGCACTTGTTTAAATTAAAATAAGAATACTCTCTTTTTCTGGAGTTTATGTCCCTGCTTAAGTGCTTTGAAAGATCATGTCCTACAGAAGGGTTTAGTAATCTAAGGATTAGCACTACAAGTTTTAGGAGGCCTTACAATCATCCAGTTCACTTGACAAAAACCTGCCAGATTCTGCTGGAAATTTTACTTGGTGAGAGGCAGATTTCCATTCAATGGAATGCCAGCAGCAGCAGCACTCCTGTGCAAGTCACTGCATTAGATACATAGTAAGAAAAAGTGTTTACTCTGTCCCCCTTAGTGACAGCTGGAAGACGTGGTGAGAGGGAATCTGCACCTGCCTGCATTAGAAAATAAAACAGATCCCAGCACTGGAACTTGACTGTGTGCATTGGGAAGCAGCTACAACTGTGCCTGGGAGTGCTGCAGCCTGACTAGCTAGCACTCTCCCAAACTGGCACCACTCTGAAGTCAGCATGGCTGAGTGACTGTCCTTACCAGATATTTTGCATCTAGCCATCTGTTTTCCATGCTGAGATAGCTAATGGCATGTGTGCATAGTGTTGTGTGCCAATCGTCCTCAATGCTCAGGAACGGTCCCAGGCACATTTAATTTACTTGTATGGATGTAGCTTCCAATTCTCATATATATCATGGCTGGATTTAGTTTAACGTTAAAAAGCAGAAATTCTTTCTTAAAGTTATTTCCTCATTCACAGAAAGCTGCTTGTAAATTTCTAGGACTGAGCAAGTATTGTTACATATGCTAAATATATGTGACACAGAAAAGTATAAACAGACCAGAACAACAGTTCAGTTACTAACTAACCACATTTGACATGTGGTGTTCTTTAGTTTTATTTATGTATTTGGTATTGTCTACCATTTCTTTTAAATTTTCTGCAGACTGTAAAAAGAAAGTGTGCAAACTGTAGAATTTAAAACATTTTATATTTTTCTTATTGACCCACAAATGCAATGCAAGAACACCACTGTAGCAGCCTATGCTACCTCAAGTCCTTGGTTAATTTTTATATTTGCTGGTGGGAGGTAAACGGTATTAAGCTTTCTGCTTTCTAACTGTGCAGAGATCAGTGCATGTGGACACAGTTTACATGCATTTGGAGGACCATAAGTAGGCAGAGATGAGTTTAGCTTAAGTAAAAGTCATATTGTGTGATTTTTTTCCCCAGCAGATTATGAAGAAATAGATGGAGGGGAAAAATTTGTCAACATCTCTACCCATCATCCTCCAAGTTGCCTTTAATTATAAGAAGCTGTGGTGACAAGGCACAGAGCTTGCACAGTGCTGTAATAGTGATGTCTCCAGCGTCTTTTTGAACAACACACCTAAATCTTTCTGACAATCTCAAGCTTTTGTTTTCCCCCTTTCTCTGTCACAATTTAGTATTCAGCTGCCTTCCCTATCTTCCAGGCTTATAACCTTACTGCAATCTTAGATTTTTTCTTTCCTTTTGCTTCAAAAGAGCCAGTATCTCCACTTCCTTGTACCATTTCCACTTTGAAAACTTTAATAAACATGTAATGCCCTTTAATTTCATCAAGAGCAAGTTATCAGATGAGAAAACAACAATTTTTTGCAGTTCTTCTACCCAATTTTCTTTTGGTTGTATAAGTAGTACTCGGTTCTTTGAGACTGTTAAACATGCCAGACATAATAACATTTGCTTGAGTTTTTAATACCCAATTAAGTTCTACTTTCTGACAATTAATATTTCATAGAATGTCTAGTTCATTTCTCTTAATGTGGCAGCTGGCGGAACATGGAACAAATCCTATAGCCTTTTGTTCTGTCACTCTAGCAAATTTTCTTTTTATTTGGGAAAAAGAATTTCCTTCGTTCTGCTTTTATATATTTGTCTTAGTAGACAATATCTTGGACGAAAGCAGCTGCAAAATTGTTCTTGGCCAGTGATACTTATGAATTCATTACTTTGGAAAAGAAAATGAAAACTGTTTGTAGTACAAAGGATAGTACAAAAATGCAGTTTTGCCAGGAAGATGTTTTTGTTTTATTTCAAACATGGAATATGTTTCCAAAATTATCACTTAGATGCATCATCAAATAGATCTTCCTGATCCTGCACCTCAGAATTCCTTGAAGTAGAAAAGCCCTTTGACAAGTCCACTCATACGCATGCCATGTCTGTTACCTTACCACATGTCAGCAGAAATTTTTCATGGAAATGCTGGCAATGTGTCATTCTTTCAATATATTCATACATCATATGAAAATGGAGTTAAAAAGATATCAGCATTCTATTAGCTTCTTGTTATCCTTACTTTAAATCCTGGACCTACAAACAATTTCTGCAAGTGAACATCTTTATATTTGCAAAAATACCTCCTGAATTCAATGAACCTAGTCATTTTTGAAGGGCTTAATATGAGGCTAGCATAGCAAATCACATAGTCCAGATTCTAAGCTGAAATGTAGTAGATGAAGCAGCTCACAATCTGTCCCACTTGCTATCCCAAATTTTAAGCTTTGCAAAGTACATTGGGCTGTCAGAAATCCTTCCCTATTTCCTCATTCAGTGGAGGCATAATCAGTGGTGCTGGTAATGATTCATAGTATCAGCTCTGTCCTATGACTAATAGCATAGAAAATAAAAGTTCACCTGTTGCCCATTCATTGATATATTTTCTCCTGAGCTGATGCTTACTTTTATTCTAGTAAAACTGGAAATTCTGAACAGGGCACCAAAACATTGGACACAATATAATTCTGTAAAAATCCATCTAATTCATAGTAGTTCAAAACAGCAGCTCAAACAGTGGTCCAAACCAGTGGTTCAAAACAGAAGACTGTCATCAGCCTAGGATTTTCTTTTATTTTCTTAGGTTTACCGGGGTAAAACTAAAAAACCCCCAAATAAACAAACAAAAAAAAATTTCTTTTTCCATGTATTTGTTACATGTCAGGAATCTTTTTCTTCTTTTTTTTTTTTTTTTTTCCAAAGAACCAAGAACTAAAACACAAACAGGAAAAAAAAATCCTGGAGTAGAGTTCCATGGGATAGTATCGTTGTGCAGCATTTCCAGTATTCAAGTATTTGCCGCAAGTAAGGGGATAAAATGGATTGCCTTGTGCAAGTTTCTGATCCTCCTCTGTAACAGATCATTCTACTTGCAGCCATCAATACCTTCAATTACTGCAACACTACATTTTGCAGTAAGGTTATTAATGAAAATACTAAATCGGCCTCTAGAATAATCCTTAAAGAATTTTGCCAGTAATGTCCTTCAGCTGATATTTCTCTTTCTATACATTGCTTTTTGCCAAATCATTATTTATAATTCTTATATTAAACACCACCTTTTCCTCCTTAAATAATTTATGTATGGCACCATAACAGGTACTTTATTGAAATATATTAGACCTGCTTTTTTTCCTTTGAAAACTTGCTTTTAGTGAAATCAGAGTAATCTCGAAGGTTTCAGTTGTGGAAAACCCATGTGTGCTGGTTTTGGCTGGGGTGGAGTTAATTTTCTTCGTAGGAGCTAGTACAGGGCTATGTTTTGGATTTGTGCTGGAAACAGTGTTGATAATACAGAGATGCTTTCATTATTGCTGAGCAGTGCTTACACAGAGTCAAGGCCTTTTCTGCTTCTCACACCGTCCCACCAGCAAGTAGGCTGGGGGTGCACAAGAAGTTGGAGGGGGACACAGCTGGGACAGCTGACCCCAACTGACCAAAGGGATATTCCATACCATATGATGTCATGCTCAGCATATGAAGCTGGGGCAAGAGGAAGGAAGGGGCTGACGTTCGGTGTGACGGTGTTTGTCTTCCCAAGTAACCGTTACGCGTGATGGAGCCCTGCTTTCCTGGAGATGGCTGAACACCTGCCTGCCGATGGGAAGTAGTGAATGAATTCCTTGTTTTGTTTTTCTTCTGCACGTGGCTTTTGCTTTACCTATTAAACTGTCTTTATCTCAATCCATGAGTTTTCTCACTTTTACCCTTCCAATTCTCTCCCCAATCCCTCCGAGGGGCGAGTGAGCAAGTGACTGTGTGGTGCTTAGTTGCCAGCTGGGGTTAAACCGCGACACCATGTTGCATTTTATCCTAATTTCCTTTTACTTTCTGATCTTCATTCATTCCATCACAATGTATTCCACAGTCTTGTATAATGCTGTGATTATATTTATAAGCTTACTCTTTTTTTTCCCTTCTTTTTAAGTATCTGTAAAGCGTCTGTAGATATTTTTGTTTCTGGTCATATGAAGCTATCAGTAATTTGCCAAGACTAACCTGGGAAGCAAAACAAGGCACCATAACCATGATCATCTTTTTTATGCTTTGTCATGTCAGAATTCAAATACATCCTGTATCAGTCAATATTTCATGTTCAGCTAGGGACGTTTTCATACTCAGAAGTAAGGGTGGGAGATAAATCCAACAAGTTCTAGTAAGTAGATATATGTCTGCCATCATAAAACTAATATCCAGAAAGCCACATAAACACTTAAAAAATTAATGCTGCCACATTTTCATATTCACAGTACAATGTGGTTCATGCTGTCTTGAGCTCACTTTTTGGAACTTCATAATTTGTTTTTCAAACTAGCCTGACATTCCTTTCTTTCTCCACTACTCTTTTTTGACCAGGTGAGGAGTATTTTAATTTTCACAGTAATTTCTGAAAGGAAAAATCCCAAACTTCACCTCTCATGTAACTTAATTTGGAACAATGAATTGACCCTCCTCACAAAAATAGGGATGATATCTTCTCTGAGGAGCCCAACAAGCATCAGTTCCTAGCCCTCTCAGCTAACTAGTTTCAACTCTCAAGTAGATAGCAAAGTTTCTTAAACGTTACTGTTACTATTAAGTACCTGACAGGATAAATGAGAAGTCTTTGAATACTAAGTGCATAGACACTAGTTTTATTCTAGTGATATTCAAATACGCACTCACTGAAATCTTTAATGAGTCCTTCCACTCTGACAAAAATCTCCATTTATTCCTACAGTTCAAAGATTATAGCTAGCAAGAACAGGGCAATGAACGCATCTAAACTCATCTAAACAGCAGAAAGTAACATATTAACATTACATTAACAGCAAAAAGAGATCCAGGAAGAATCTCCATCTTCTATTGGATGCCGGGGGGAACATTGTCACCAAGGACGACGAAAAGGCTGAGGTACTTAATGCTTTCTTTGCCTCAGTCTTTAATAGTCAGATCAGACATCCCCAGGGTATTCAGCCCCCTGAGGTGGAAGACAGGGACCGTGAGCAGAATAAACCTCCCACAGTCCAGGAGGAAGCAGTCAGCGACCTGCTGCGTCACCCGGACACTCACAAGTCTATGGGGCCGGATGGGATCCACCCAAGAGTACTGAGGGAGCTGGCGGAGGAGCTTGCCAAGCC
>WAAD01004611.1:14881-32688 GCA_013389945.1 Fregata magnificens
TTTACTAATGTCCCCCTCTGGTAAAAAATTGTGTCAGTCACAAAATGACACATTTCCTGCAGAGGAGAACAGTGATATACTCTGTAGTGATAGTGTTCAAGCACACGCTTATGAGTATTTGAAAGATAATTTCAGAATTAGAGTGTTAAATACCACTTCTAGCAAAATGAAGTTTTCTGAATAATGGCATCACTGATGTAATTCATAGCCCTTACAAGATGTGAATATACTTTTGGGTATATCCATTGACGTATACTTTACATAGCAGGATTAAATTCAACCACACCCATTATGAAAAGGGATCTTTGGTTATTTATTTCACAATTCCAAGGGCCTTCTTATACTAAAACAGCAAACTGTTTTGTTTGTTTTGCAACACTATTGCAAAACAACAACTGTTAACCCCCAGGCTAACAGTCAAGACACTAAACACTTCTGCAGAGAGATCTATTCTTCACACGCAAGTAGTGAAGGATCACTGGCTTTTGGATTTCTGGGAAACTGGAAGAGATGCAGTTCCACCTAGAACTGCCATCAGAAGAGAGAGGTCCCCCTTCATCTTCCTCCAGTGTTACTCCTGCCTTCCCCCAGCACTCAGCAGACCCTCCGCAAGCCTTTTTAACTCACTAAAGCAGCAACCGCCCCCACGCCCCTCCCCCCAAAAAAACACCACAGAAAAACAACCTTCTGCCAGATTTGTCTTCTGTCATTTTTCTGAGCTATGGCAGCTAGCAAGTGCTGAGATGGCACAAGGGAATTAGGCCAGAAGCACAAAATCCTCCCTTTAGCAGTGACCTCTATGCCATTAACTGCCTTTTGAGAAGCTTTCAGCTGCATACTGCCTTTTTTAAACCTAACTCTTTTAATGTCAGGCTAAAGTGGAGCACGTAGCTCCTACATCACCACTCAGACACCAGTGAAAACCTAACATGAGCTCTGCTCATTTTGCGCTGGAAGCCACGTACATTCAATTCATATCACACAAGCCCATAAAAACCATCCGGGTACACTGCTCCAAGCGCACTCAGAGCTCAGCTACACCAAGATAACCAACAGCATTAGATGTATGAAGTCAATTATTAAATACTTTCCAAAAAAAACATTCAAAAGAAGCAACAAAGAGCTAAAGCTCTGATCCAGCAAAGCACCAGGGATGCACTGAAGTTTAAGCCCATAGGATACAGGCATGTACATGTGCTTTGCAGAATTCAGAATTAAATGGTTTAGGTGAAAGGCACCTGGAGATATCCAAAACATATCTAGGGAATAAACCTGTTACAAACACTGCAGCAATTTTACTCTAGTAGATCTGTTTCATCATTTTATCATAGCACCAGAGGAAAAACCACCACCTGATATTCATTCACAGTCAGTTCTTTAATCAATTTCCTTAGCATGTTTGAACAACAAAAAGCATTTCAATTAATTAGTTATGTTTGGGAACTACACTACAATTTAGCTCTAAACACATCCCTAAATTTATAGGTTAGGGTTCACATGTGTGATACAAGTACCTACCTAGAATAATTTATTTATTAGTTTTCTGTTTATAAAGAGTAATGTGCAAAACAGACAATACAATCTAATAAAATCGATCAGCTCAGATCCTACTGCAAAAAAGTGGCACAGAAGAATCATCATGCCTTAATTTATTTTCATATTACAAGTATTAAAAAAGTCAATAATTAATATTTTTAAATGGTACTTATAAATGAATACACATTATGAAATATGTCATGCAATTAACCTCATTGTTTTAACCATCATCCTTATATGTTCTTACCTATGCAGAGACACAGTTCTTAAGACCACAGTGTTTTGATGCAATGTTATAGTTTTAATACATCACTTATTTATAACTTACTGTAAGAGGAAAGTGTAGAGGAAAGTGGTTTTCTTCCCCATTCTTTTCTGAAAGGGTCATATGACCATTGTATATCAACTTCAAAAGAACACATTTGTTTTATGAACAAATAATGCAAAACTACCCTTCTCCCAATGCTCTTATCCAGGGAGCTCAGGTTTTGACAAAAGCGAAGGGGAGCATTCTACCGCGTACACTACTTCAGCACTAGTATATTATGCAATTTTATCTTAAAACTGGTAGAAATTGTAAATAAAAGTTAAAATCAAAAGTATACACCCTTTCTTTTTTCATGTGACATAGCTTTTTCCCAGTGGTTGCAAAGGTAATTCTAAGAAAGACGGTGCCTAGCAAGTTTGTAAGGCTACGTAGTACTGAAACTCAAGTTATGGATAAAGAACTAGAAAAATATTTAAAATTAGGCTTCTAGAGGGCTTTCCAGGCCAGTAATAGGGAAATCAAATAAGACAAAGATACAAAAAAGCATGCTTAGCAATACTAATGCTAACACATTCTAAAAAACCCTAGTGCCTTAATGATCATTTGTAGTACAGCATTTAAATTAGGTTTCTGAATCCAAATTTAAGGAAACTAGATTTAAGAATTTTGACCAAGAATCTATAGAAGTGTCCATTCAATAGAAAGGCTATAAGTACAGTTTAAAACAATCATTTAACCAAGTAACTAAGTTTTGGCATCACCTTGATCTATAAGGTAGATCTAGTATGGACTTGCCTTACGCAAATTGGTCATTTAAGTTTTAAAAAGCAAACAGATGGGAGGCTGAATGAGTCGAACTGAAATTGCCAGAGGCAGGAACTCTTACCATAAGTTGTTCTTAAGTTACAACAAAAATGTAAACCTAAAAGGCAAGAGGAAACTCTTGTCCTTTCTAAAGCTGTGTACAAAAAACAACCAATGCTTGTATTTTATGAAAACATCTTTGGTTACTGAACATTTTTATAGTTAATTTTTATCTTCCTCCTTGATAAATGGGCATATATAAACACTAATCAAAATATCGCTTGTATCAGTGTATTAAATATCAAAAACAGATCCATCCTTTTTAATGTTCCCAATACCTTTGTAATTCAAAGTGTCATGCTTAAAGTCATTATGGTAAATGACCACAAAATGGATTCCAACTGCACTATTGATCTTTTGATTTAATGGTCACCTGCCTAAAAAAAAAAAAAAGGTAAACAAAACTCATTTTTCTTTCAATTCTTCCCACGCATTTAAGCACAATTTTAAACTTTATCTCTGATTTGCAGGGTTCTACTATGAACAGTGTACATACACACTACTCATTTTCTAAAGGCTCAGTTGTAAGCACATCTGCATCTCAATTAATAAAATGAGCATAGTAGGATGTTCCCAAGCCTACCCATTTAGCATAAAATGCATTAATTTTTACTACTGTTCTCGTAAGTTCCACATATACATTGCCTTTACATATTTAAAATATCTAATCCATATTTTAGGATACCATACACTCCAATTATTACTTTCTTAAACAGAATTGGTAAAACTTAAACTTATCCCAGCCAATTTTTGTTTTATTTTAAAAAAGTAAAGTTAAATTACAGAAAATGAAGTGCTTCGATCCTATGTCACGGGAGAGGATTGTATTACTTTGAATTCATAATGTGACTCTTAAGACACAAAGCCTGTTATAGATTAAAAAAAGATGGGAAAAACTGCAGGTCCTTCAAATGAGTTTTTACAACAGCCTACAGCAGGCTTAAAGGAAACCTCATATTGGACAGGCTTCCCAGCTCACTAATAATTAACCACCGTTTAACAAAATATCTCATTGTAATAAATATGCAAAGCCTCATGCCAGTCTAATTTCTCTCTAAATAAAAATCCAGTTCTTCTGTTCTTTGACGGGTAGAAGACTGATAATTGGCATCTCACCCAGAGATAAACTAAAAATGCCTGTCCCTCCTCCTGGCACACTGCATACTTGTTTCATTCCAAGGATTATAACCTCGGAGACTTGGTATTCTCAACAGCTGAAACACTGGGCCAGTTACTCCGCCTGCATGTTCCTGCTGTACATCCGAAGGACTCAGTCCTATTTCTGAAAGAATCGGAGGCCACTCTGTTTAAACCCCTAAACTTGTACCAGCAGTTACTAATCACAGCTTCACTTTTCCCTCTGCCCACGCTGTAAAGCCACCTGCCCGGTTGTATGGATGATAATTGAACTACCAAGCCAAGAAAAAAGCCATCCTGTTGAAAAACCAAACAAAATAAATCATGCTTTCCTCTGACATGAGTGGAATAAAAGCACGGACAAGAGGGAGCAGGAAGTAACAAGCAAGGAAATGCAACCATCAGAAGAAAAAAAAAAACCCCACACACCAAAGAGCTGATCCCCAGCTGCTTGTTGCAAAGCACCATTAGCTCCCCAGAGGAGGAGGTCTGGAGACCGTGGGCCATATTGGCTTACATTCTACAATGGCAGAGCTGCAGGAAGAGAAGTCCACAGGTAGGACCATGAAGACCCCATGATCTCAATTTTTTAACTTTTAGGGGTCCCTGCCTATGCCATAACCCTATGTTTGTGAAGATGAGAAATGTATTCCCATTGGGCACATGGTCCTAGTAACTGCGTAACGTAAAGGGAACAAAAAAAACCTCTTTGGTTCTTAAATGTGCTTCACATCTTTGAACAGAGCCTCTGAGCTGGCTCTCAACTTTCTTTTTGGTAAACTTTAACAGAGGTTGGTGCTACAACTGTTTTATGAGCACGTGACACAATTAAGCAAGCCATTTTGTGAACACTGGAAGTTACCCTGTCTGCTCCATGCCCCCGCTTAGATTCTTTGCTGTGTGGTAATACAGCTAAGCTCGCACTACAGTGGATAAACTGGGAATGTGAATTTGTCTGCCCACCTATTTTCATGAAGCTTGTGAAAACTAACTTTGAACTGTTTCTACTCTGTCAAATTTAATCAAAAGCAGCCAAAAAGTTCAAAATGTCTTGAGTGTCAGTAGGGAGAGGCTGACAGAAAAGATTACCGTGTGGGAAAACCCAGATGAAAAGTACATTCTCTTACCAAAAACATTCTGTCAGCTCATTGCAGAGTTATGTATTTAATAGGTCATATGCTAACACACTCAGTAGATGAAAATATGTAAATGGTTTGACTGGGATCTTTATCTTCTCAACTAGCTATCCCCATATGATTACGTTCTGTTAGCAGAGCCCCCATGGGCAGTTTTAGGATTCGGGCTTCTTCCCATACTTGGCTCTGCTCAAAATTTCCATCTCACTTTTGCACCTGGCAGCTCCTACCAGAGTGCTTACCAGCCAGCAGCGGCCGTGAAAATGAGAAATAGAAGAGCAAGTCATAGTAACTCAGTATTGTGCGCTCCCCTCTCTCCCCCAGCTTTTGCAAGCTCCTCTGGCTGTGGCTGCTGCCTTCCCAACGGAGCTGATGACAGCACCCAGATGAACTGGAGGAGGCTGTGGGAAACAGCAAATCAGCTGGACACAGACAACAGGAACAGAAGCAGCTACCAGTGAGGCTCACAGCTTTCCCCCATCAGCCTCCTCACCAAAGAGCTGTGTTGCCACAAAAGCCTTTCAGACCTGCACAGCTTCAGCCTCTATGGGGCACTAGGCAAATGAAGATACTTTGCATATCAGATCCCATACATTAGATCAATCCATACATCGGTTTAGCATCAATTTTGGAGCTGAATCAATTAAGCGTAAATGGAAATGAAATAATAGTTCTCCTTCAATTAAATACAGAACTTTAAATAGCTACAAATCACACCCTTCCTCCAATACCTTTACTGCTTTCCCAAAACATTTCAACAGTATAAACTGTTCATACTTCAGAGGCAAGTGCATACAATAGGTATGGTGCTTGTTTTCAACACAGCAGAGAAATAATTACCCTGAACTTTCTACCTCCCACCTGCAATTCCTCCCTGAAAGAAACAATTGCAAGGCTAAACAGTGATTTAGCTGAATGGCTCAAAGTTGGCACTGTGATTCAACAACCTACAAAGTGCTCACATGAAACAGTTCTTACGCATCCTTCATGACCAACAAAAAAAAAAACAATAAGAGGAACTTGTAATTTCCTAGTCCTGGAGCTGTTCAACCTGCTACCTCTGGAATCATTTATGCTTTGGAAACAAGGGTAAGTTTTTCCTTTCATCCTCTGCTGGAGAGATCAAAAATATACTAGAGAATTTTTCACATCTACAATACTTAGTTGAACCAAACTTCCTTATGGTAACTGATTAACAGCCCTATTATTTATTAAGTGAACTCAGCACAAGATTGGTGTTTTAGCTTCAGTTTTAAGACTTCACTTCAGTTTTCTACATCTTCTACTGAATCTTCCGGGAAGACTACAATTCACAGTCACAACATTGCTACTAATTTCTGGCTCCAGTTCAGGAATATATCCCTTTTCTGAAGAATAATTCATCAGGTGCTATAGTCCAACAGAAAGCACTGACATTCTCAGGTACTTTCCTGAAAGACAGCCAAAACCAAGAAAAACAGCATGGTATTAGTATTAATGGGTAGCAATTCTTTTACTCTGCTATTCTTGTCACAGCATGTAAACAGATGTTTGTACTGAAGGATGCTGCAGTGGAAGAATAGAACATGATCCAGAACACATTAATTCCAGTGTAAAATTAAGCATCCACGCCAGGCTCTGAGTAGTTATTCAGGAAGCAATATAATAAACTTAGATCACAAAAGCCAGGTTAAAAAAAAGCAGCAGCCCTGAGGGAGCATTTATCCTGTAAATTATTTATTTTTTTTTTTTTTTAATGTTTTCCCCTAAAGACTTAGTCCTGCAAGAATGCTTGTGGCTCTGTAGTTGATAATCCACGCTTGACTTCTTATAGGCAAGCAATCACATTCATTAAATTTAAACATAAAAATACAGCTAAACTCTCCAGATGAAATTAGCCTACCAATAAAACTGCAAAGAAAAATACAATGTATGGATTCTTCTTAGATCTTCAATAAGATCTTCAGCATACAGAACTGTCCACACAAGTTCTGAAACAACATATTCTATCCCCCACCCTTGGGGACCTCACAGTTCTGCAAGACATTATTTTGGCTTACATTTTATGAACGTTATCAGAAGACCCCCAAATAATTTTCTTCTCAAATCCCTCTCTACATTGTACTCCTGCTTGCTCACTTTCTCAGAAGAGTGAGCCCCAAAATCCTGTGACTAAACAGAATCAGATTAGCCCAAATAAATTAACGGGGAAGTAAGAATAGTTGGCAAGTATAGAAATACACATATATTATCTTTTTCTTCCGTAAAAGCTGATTCTTGACAAAAGCACATATAGCATTCATTTGTATCACTTGTAGCTCCCAAAATGCCTTTTCATGCAGCTGTTGGAGGGAACTCTCAATAGTATTTGGAATTAGATTAAATTAGATGAAAAATAGACCAGACCTAATTTGGCAAGATCCAAACACAGTCAAACAGCTTAAGGCCAAAGTCTGAAATTTAATATAAAATAGCTGTTGCCATCTTTGCAGTTTGTACGCCAAAAATGCTTCCTATTTCTGCTTTAAGGATCCTTCTCTCACCGATAAATGATGAGCACTTCCCACTTTTTAGCTTCTGCGGCCTCTGGAGCAAGCCAATTTCTGGCTTTATTTTATTCTCAGGCTGGGGACAACCCCCTTCACAGAAAAATAAAACAAAGTGAAAAATCCTACAGCAGTTCAAAAGAAACAAGGCCTCATATTTCTCCCCTCATTTCAAGTTATACACTACAGAATTGGGTATAACCATTTACATCAAAACTTAGGGATTACAACTTCCTCTTTGGTAGCTTAGATGACTAAAATATTTTTAGCTCCCACCCCACCCCCCTTTATTTAAGTTGGCATTCATCAGCAAACATGCAGAGTTTTTCTATCACTAGTTCAAACAATGATACTCTCCATTCACTGCACAAACTTGCAAGTCCTTCTTCAGGTTCTCCTTCCAGAGTTCTTCCTTATCTATTTATTGACCAAGAAAGTGCTCAAGATTTGCCAACACTAACATGACCGGTGTTCTTTTGTTTGGCAACAGTACAGAAATATCAAGAAGATACAAGGAAACCTTTTACTGTTTCTCCTATCCTGATGGCATAGAATAAAACCACTTATTTTGAGCAAAAGAAACAGTTTTGGAAACACCCTGGAGAAAAATAATGTACAAGATTACTAGACACTGAAAATAGACTAGCAATTTGTATTTCCATTATTGCACAAAGATCCAAGCTGCAGAAGAACTCCCCTTCACACACATAAGAGTAAATAAAAGCACTCCTAACTATTCTATAAAAAGAGTTTGAAGGGCAAGAAGTCTTGGAAAAGAACTCAGATTGTCTAGGTGTACATACAGGAAAAGGCCAGTTTGTAAAAAGGGGTAAAAACCACCTTCTTCCTAGATCCAAGCCCACCTGCAATGAAGGTCATTAATACCTGATCATATAGCACAATTTTGGATTCTTAAAATTCAAGCTGAATGGTCATTTATACCTCAGGAACAATTAGGAGTAATGTATTTTTATACACTTAAATGCACAATTTCACCTAGCCACATCCAGGGGCATCTAGAACCACAGGGCAAAGAGAGAAAGGAGGGAATTCCCATCACAGGACCTGAGCCCATGTGCTACACTACATGAAGTTAACAGGGGGAGGAAGGATCCTACAGTCACCTCTCCTCTGCTTTAGCAAATCTGTACTGTGATTAAGAAAACCCAACCCCTTACTAAATAATAGTCTAGACAAAGCTTTGGTCACATACCAAAAAACAAAAACAATTTTCAGAAATTTACTACAGAAATCTGGAATCACATTCACAAGTGTAATTCATTAAAGTCTCCTTTTTGTCCACCAGCATTTTAAGTGTTTCTTTGACCATATTTAATTTGAAGGGGAAGGTCTATTTGCAAAATAGGCTTCTGGTCTTTCTCCCTATTGACCTACTAAACAGGGTTAAGATCAGCAACCAACTTTTATAAGTCTTGATAAACAGTTTAAGCCAGCAGTCTCTTAGGTACCTGTCTGGGATACAGTTGCAAAGTTTACCACCAAATATCATTTAATGTTGCTTATTTGCTAAATCTCAAGGCTGAAGTCCACCGTAACCTAGTTTACCCAAAGCTGTAGGCTCTTGCTTTACCTCTGCTCCACCTCCTGTATCAGGCTGGCTCGCAGTACACAGCAGAATTTTTTTCTCTGCTTGTTCACTTAGGGCTGCCTGAATTCAAACTGACTGTTGAGACAGAGGGAGAGAGATGGAGAGAGCCCCCATCCCCCAGTTCTGGGATTTTCCTACTTCTTTTGGGTCGCAGTTACCCAGAAGGTTCCTCAGTAACATCACATCCATTGTGTTTGTCGCTTCTAGGGAAGTGAAAGCACCCCAAAATTGTCATACATTTGCATTTGCTTCAGAGACTAGTTCAACATCAATAAGCATAGCAAGTCTATTCTTGCCACATAGAAGTTGAAGTTCTTTAAGGTTTGTAGTAGTCTTACCAAAGAAAACAGAGACTGGGGCTATATCCGACACCAGTTGCTTTTTCAGTTTCTTTCAAGGCATCTCTCAGAATACTCGGTGCAGATCCTTCTCACCCAAGCACATCCAGTGCATTGAGGTAGCAGTAAACTATGAAATACCTGTGACACATCACAGTTTGCAGGTAAAATCTCCCACCTTCCTTCACCACAGGAGAAACTCGTCATGTTTTGCCTTTCAAATAAATCTGAGGGTTGGTGAAAATGCAAGTAAAACAATGTTGCGGCTTCTCTGGAAACAGCACCTAATTTTGATGCGGAAACTCTAGGGTTCCCTCACAGGAAGGCACACCTAGAACCACCTGGTTGGACATGGGGAGGGAGGGAAGGACGAATGAGAAACAAATATACTCACGTCTGGTTTGAGAAAAGATGTCAGACCAAACCAATCTATGCTGTCTCACTTTGCAATGGCTTCACTACATCTTTGATGTGACACATTCTAAACAAACTCTACAACTGTTTTGATGATTTGGCAATTTCTGAAACATTGCAGTCAGTGCTTATGTATACAAATATGCCTTTTAGAAGCAAAACATTTATCACTCATTTAGAAAAAATGTGAAGCTAGACCTATTTTCTGCCTGTTCTACATTTTTCACCTATTTCTAACTTACACTACTTTAACCTGGGTATCCATCAGCACCAAGAAATAGACTGTTTTTTCAAATGCAGTGGTTTCCCCCCCCGCCCCCTTCTTGTTGCTTTAGGATAGCTGTTACAAATATGGTTCTGAAGCTAATCATCATACACATTTCTGGCTTATGTACACATGCTGCACCTACAGTTCTCCAGAATCATACTATTTAAAAAAAATGTTAGTTTTTGAGGACTGAAAGAATTTTCCTTTCTCTCCCCCCTCCCCTAAAAACCCGACCTTTCTCAATCAAAACCCAAGTCCATCTGCTAATCCTGAAGCGCTCCACCATGGCTGACAGCACATCCCAACACTCAACCAGCTATACTTTAAGTTTTGTAGGTTTGCTGGTTTTGGCTGGGATGGAGTTAACTTTCTCCATAGTAGCTAGTATGGGGCCATGTTTTGGATTTGTGCTGAAATCAGTGTTGATAACACAGGGATGTTTGAGTTACTGCTGAGCAGTGCTTACACAGAGTCAAGGCCTTTTATGCTTCTCACACCACCCCACCAGCAAGTCAGCTGAGGGTGCACAAGTTGGGAGGGGACACAGCCAGGACAGCTGGCCCCAACTGACCAAAGGGGTATCCCACACCATATGACGCCATGCTCAGCATATAAAGCTGAGGGAAGAAGGAAGGGGGGACATTTAGAATGATGGTGCTTGTCTTCCCAAGTAACTGTTACACATGGAGCCCTGCTTTCCTGGAGATGGCTGAACACCTGCCTGCCAATGGGAAGCAGTGAATGAATTCCTTGGTTTGCTTTGCTTGCACATGCGGCTTTTCCTTTACCTATTAAACCGTCTTTATCTCAACCCACAAGTTTTCTCACTTTTACTCTTCTGATTCTCTCCCCCATCCCACCAGGGGGGAGTGAGCAAGCAGCTGTGTGGTGCTTAGTTGCCAGCTAGGGTTAAGCCACAACAGTAGGACAAGAAAGAATGTGCTAAAAAAATAAAAGGATGACTCTGCATCACATTTTCATAGACATCGGCATTTGGATTTGACTTACATTGCAAGATGCTTGCTTGAGGGGGAAAAAGTTGCTATTCCCAGTATTGCATGTGATCCAAAATTAGAAAATAATCAAAATCTCATTTCAACAAGAACATATCACAATCAATAGCTCTACAGTAGAAGACCATTAAATTAAATCTCATGTCATACATGTGTTGACTACTATTTTAAACTTAGGACAAATAGAAGAAAATCCCATTATGTCAATGGTGTTAGAGACCAAGTCACACATAAAAATAGTATCATGTCTTTAAAGGGCTCAGAAGACCTTGATCTTGTCTTGCACAGGTCCCTAAGGGTGCAAAGAAGCATCAGGCTGGCCAGGTGCCATCCGGACAATATAGCCTTTGTCAAACACTTGTGCCAGGAGACCAAAGCCCGCACATGAGCAGGATCTAACATGAGGTAATGTCTTCACCTACAGTTGTACTCACAAGTCTGATCTTTTTCCTGCCTGCTCTAGTTCTCACCCTCCCTCACACCACCCAAGTCCTGCTTGCTACCCCTGCACCCTATTTTATGATACCAACTTTGCAATTTCTTAGTCTTTAGCTTTGTGTCTAACCATGCTCTTGCCTGGCCATTTAATAGATGCAATTCCTTCAGCACTCCAGTTCCTTCCCTACACTCTCCCAAGTCCCTTGTCTGTGACTGACTCTTTCCTAAGCCTGTCTCTAACCAGTTTGGCCTGAGCATCCACACACCAGTCAAAAATCCCTGTAGGCACCTAAAGAAACATTGCTATAGATGAAAAGCCCTCAGTTATAGAAATCAGTCGAATGCAGAGACCCACAGTTTATCCCTAGGAACACTTAGGCTTTGAGAAGTGTTGGTACCTCTACGACAGTGTGGGATATCTATTGTTAAGACAATTTAAAATTGATCTCTTCCTAAATATTTTGTACTTTAAAGCAACAACTTTCTTTTAAGACAGCCTCTGATCACAGGGTTTTACAGTGCACAGACCCCATCCAAGATCACTCTCAGCTATCAGGCCAGGCAGTGTGATAAACTTAGCACTGAGAATAAGGCCTGTACTAACAATAGTAATCTTCAAAATCCTTCTGAGGATAAAAACAAGAATACATGACCTAAGCATCCACTGTTCTGAGAGACAAGAAGTGTAGACTGCCCTGTAATCACGACAGAATGAACATTAGAGGATGTACCTCAGCTGTTTGTGACCATAAACATCATTGTCTTTAGGCTGGTGTAATTTGTGCCCTAAAACACCCTGAAGTAATCTGTTTAGAACATAACTGATCTTCAGCATGTCCTAAGAGCAGTGGGAAATCTGCCTAAGTTAGTGCAGTCCTGGAGAGTTTATAATTCCTACCAAAACTATAAAGATCCTGAAGGATCCTGAAGAGACTGGGAAAATGTATAACATGCCAAAAGCATATGTTTAAATCTGATACTCACTAGTAAGTGTTGGGGTGGGAAGGGATAAGCAATAAGAAGGGAGACAATACCTAGGATATTTGAAGTTTATATATTTAAAAGATTTCCAAACCAGAAGCTGGGTGCAAGTCTCCAAACACTACATGTGTTCTGAATTTCAAGACTTATTTTTACTTGTTCACCTAATTAAGGACAGGAGAAAAACTACTTGTGTACAAATGAAAATTAGAGAACTTTCTGCTAGTAGTAAAATAAATCATGAAATACACGTTTCTTCCATTTCAAAGCATTTTACTACAATTTAGTAAAGATTAATATTACAAAGTTACCCTCTTCAATTTATTTTTCTACTGAGCATGCAATTTTCCACTTGGCTAATCATTTAAACATGATTATGAAACAAGAATACACACATCACTGAGTCTCAATTGAAGAGCATGGAGCTCATTTATTAGAAGTTAGCCATGTCAAAGAAGTGAAAGCAGATAAATGGAGTTTTACTGCTGACTAGCATCAAAACAAGATCAGTTTTCATACAGGTTTTTTTTCCCAAGCTGTGGCAGGGGATGGGGAAAGGAGAAAAATTAGTGCAGCACATTCTTTTATTTAGTAATTGTTATTTAAATTTATTGTTATTTATAGTAATTTTTATTTAAATATAAACTACANAACTGGTAGTGAAATGAAACAAATCTCTGGATCCATTTTCAAATTAAACTCATTTTTTACAACTAGCAGGTGTGCAGTCTAGTGGCCTTTCCCTCTTTAATAAAAGCATCTGCTCATTATTAGATATGCCAACGAGTTTGTCCTCCCAAACTATGGTGTATCAGTATACAAAGATCTGTTTATCAGCATGACTGAAACAATACAGACATTGATACTCGTTATAAAATAAACTAATCATTAACTGGAAGAGTTAGTAAAAATAGGAAAGAACACATTCTGCAAAATGGAAGAGCTTTTACATTTAGTGTGATCAGAACATCACAAAGCTCCAGCCAGTGCTTTGAGAGGATCACTAGTTCAGATGGACAAAAGCACTACCAGCATTCAACAAGCTTTCTGACCCAGAGAATAATCAGCCATGTGGTAGGTACGAGCATCTGCCAGGAAAGCAGAGCAGAAGAAACATTATGACAAGAGTGACAAACACCTACCCACCCTTTTAAGCAGGAAAGATCACAAACAAGGCAGCTATATTGATAAATCTAAGTGAAACAGCAAGGACATTCCTTCTGTCAGGGAAGTGCAGAACACCTACATATTGGCAGAGGTTTTTGGAGGAACTGCAGTGCTAGAGGTACTGCTCACAGTCAGTGACTGGCAATAAAAATTCAGCCTCCACTTTTGCTCACCTGGCCCCATACACTAACAGCATCAAGAGATGCGGCACACATTTCTCCATCTGAAGTTCTATATCCTCATTTCATGTTGGGTTGCCTGGTTACACAGGACAATGCTAAATAAAACAAATATGCAGAGATAGATATTTTTGTTGACGAGTGCCACGAGTTCAATAGTCACAGTTAAGAATAGAGAAGAAATAAATTTCAGATGAGTGCTTGACAGCATTACTGCAAATCTCAAAGAGCAGAAAACGCTTTTTCACCACAGATCTTTAGGGAAAAATTTAGGATTTTAGGAAAATCTGATATCAATGCTGTGGATGGTCCTCTCTGGTTTGGCACTCACAACAAGACTTCGGAGCATACAGCAGCTCCAGAAAGCACAGAGCTCACTCACAGTTAGTATTCAGGAGTTCCCTGTAACACTAATGGGGGAAAAGAGTCAAGATCTCAGAAGATAAAGGAAACATTAGTTTTCACTATCTGGTGTGGTGGTGTGGGCTTTTTTTTTTTTTTTGAAGGAGATTCAGTGGGCTTGGGAAGGGAAAACTGTAGCTTACTCCACTAAGACACAAGTCTTGCATTTCACTACAAGCTGGGGGATTCCTAGTAAAATAAATTCAAGGATGGCCTTTCTCTTACAGGCTTTGAATGAACAAACATTTGAACCCAACAGAATTACTTTTTAAATGTCTTTTCACTCAGGACAGAGGTGACAACGCCATCAAGCAGTACAAGTTTTATTATCTACCTAATCACTATAAAAGAGAACAAAAAAATTGATGTTGAAGTAGAGAAGGTTAATGTAACGTCAGTTACAAAAAGACCTACTCCAGCACCCATGATCAGCTTCAAGATTTCTATCAATGTCAGCAGGTTTTTGAGCCCGAGCTTTGTTTGGCATGGTTCCTTAAATATAAGGCTATTTCTTAATGACCAGCTTTCTGTTCCAGATTAATTGCAATCACAGCCAAACACATTTAGGTATGCGGGGCAACAGTAACACCTGCATCACAAGCAGCAAAAACGAACAATAAAGCTTCCATGCAACCATGGAAGACAGCATCTGTACGGGATGGACCTTGCCAAAACCAGCAACTGAATGCCCAGGACCTGACAGAAGTGCTAACAGAAGGCATACTCAGAACCACTGAAGGTACCACTGATGGACAGGAAAGACTCAGATTAATTTATCTTCTACTGAGTCTCTCATCTTCCAGAGGCCACGCTCCATGGGCCCCCTCCTTCCTTCATTAACACACCCCAGTATTCTAGGTTGAAACTCCTTCAAGGTGGCTGCCAAAAATACAAGCCAGCAGAACAGAGATGAGCAGCTGGAGTCATGGTTTCAGGCACCAACATCATTATGGTAGAAATAATTTGGCTGCTGAGACCTCCTACCAATATTCCTGCCCTAGCGATCTGGCCACATACTGACTGGTTTCATGTCTGTGACATCTTTCCCAGTTATTATTATGCAAATCTCAAGTATATACACTTTAAAATATATTTTTATATACAAAAATTTATGTGTATATCAATCACTTCTTCCTCTAAATATTTAAAATCTAGAATTCCAGCAGTTCTACATTTCATCCCAATCTTTTCTCCAATCAAATCTCAAAAAAATAGACATGGATTTAAAAAAAAAATCTGTCAGTCGTCAATATTGCCATCACTATTTTCCCTGGTCACTGTATCACCTAAATTAGTATTCCACAGTAGGATCGTATAGTCTGAAGGCCTGTTATTAAGAGGAGCTGCATTTCTTCCAACTCTGGCGACAGCCACTGCCATTCAGCACCTATGAGAAGTCAAACCTTACTGAAGAGTACTGTTTATAATTTTAAATGACAAACCCTAGCAAGGACTTTGAGTGACTAGTACAGCTGGATTTGCTATACTTACATCAGCAACAACTGTCACAAACAAGAACAAAGGGGTTTTACATAATAAAACACAAAACATTTGAGTGGTTTATTTACACTAGTATCGAAGGGTTTTTTCAGATACTCATGTCCTTCATGCAGAAAGCTTAACATGCTTACCATGCTAAACTGCCAAAATCATCTGCAGTGTGTGGAATTGGCACAAAAATAAGCAGATGACAAAATTACAGGTGTCCAAGATGATTACTTCTCCTTCCATGGAGCAATCTGAATGGTATTCCTTTTTGTTCCTTAAATGTCACAGTCCAGTTAAACATACCACACAGCTGACTAAATAAAATCGTCATACTTTAGACTCTTCCATTACAATACACTAGTTTTGTTAACTGTAGTAAAATGGGGGCATAAAGGAAACATTAACCATAAAATGCACAAGCTTTATGGAATTTGCTGTCACTTATGAGTATCTTTTTACACATATTCCTCTTAAATAAAGATTGTCTATAGCAGATATGTAAAACAGGTTCTAAGCTTTTTTCTCCCCAATATCTAACCTTTGCAAGAACCATACTTGGTATATCCCCCCCAATATGTTTGAGCTCAGTATGAGGCTAGTGATCTTTGTACATTTGCTTTTCACACTATAGATCACTACTAAATATTATACTTTCTTTTGGTCCAGTTTGATCAAGGGAATATTGTTAGACAACACCCCATTCTTTAACAAGTTCTTTACAAAGATGGACACATTAAAGACAAAGGAAAGAGACTGCAGAAGACATATATTTCATTAGAATTATGATGATTGGAACAAATGCAACATAAAATGAAAAGTCCTTAATCTCTTCAGAGGCATGTTATTACCTACTTGTATCACTGTAAGAAGCAATTCTAAACTGCTTATAACAATCCAGTATAATTCATTTGTGGAACAAAGGATGCTTCACTTTGAAAGCAGTTTAAATTTAGCCAAAAAAGAATGTGGTTGTTTCTATCCTGTAAAACCAAAGCTGTCACAGTGAAACTATAGTAGTATCAAAACAAATACAGCACAATCATTAAAGTGGGGAGAAAGAGCCACATAGATAAGCAACAGTATTAAAGCTGCCAACCAGGGACAAGACAAGACAAGACAACTTTTAACGGGCAATCATAGAGAACACTACCCAGAATTATGACTCTCTTGGAGAAAAATTGTTTCTTTAGCTGTATCAGACTTCCTGATGGGCACATGAATGTTAATAAAATATTAAAATACTAGTATGCCAGCAATATTGGCATTCCAATTACTAAATCAATCACAATTCAGAATAATCACCAAAAATTGGGAGCTGGGTTATTGTCCAGATGAGACACAGATTGACAAAAATATTTGGAAGACCGATTACAAGCATCACAAAATTCCACTGTCCTCTCCCACATGAGCCAAAACGACTGATATCCACAGAGAGCTGCTGACGGTGATGGAGAGGGGCAGGAGGAATGTTAACAATCTTCCCCTTTTGACCCACATCAAGACTGAGATCACAAAGCGGCTTTGCAGGGATGAGCCCATGAAAAGAAATACAGGCCACACGCAGGAAAGTATGCTGAACTGACACGGACTGATGCATGTGCTTTTGGGGGGGGGCTTGTTTGATGACTCATTTAGAATTTAGTAGACTGTATATCTCATCTTTATAGTGAAACTATTGCTGTTTTTCATGAGACTTGATAAAACAGCTTTGTTTAGGACTTACTGACCCTCTTATTGCTAGTCCCAGACTTTTCGAACCACTAAACCAGATGCAGGTAAACACATCACTATTTTTCATACCCTTCCAGAAAGATACTGTTTCCAGTGAGTTTCCCTGGAATGCAGGATTAGCTCCTACATGAGGATCATTGGAAAAGTATATTACTCTTCAGACTTGTCACATAGTTTCTGAATGTATTTAGCTTGCTACCTCTGACACCCGAGTTTTAAACAATGCAGTGCTTATTTATAAAACATTACACCACAGAAGTCAGAGGAAAGTCTTAATATATTTACATAACACCTTCTGCAGCAGTGAAACCAG
>WAAD01004618.1:7221-56769 GCA_013389945.1 Fregata magnificens
CGCCTCGCCCGCCCGCCGGAGGACGCCGGGCTCGGCGCTTCCCGCGGCTGGAAGCGTGGTTCCCGCTCGTACTGACTTGCGGGTGCTCTCGTGCGCTTTCGGGGAGAGCCGCTTGTCGGAGCACGGCAATGGCAGCTTCAGCAGAGGGGCGCGGGGGTAGCTGGAGCAGGGTCTGCCGCTTGCGTGACAGCCGGAGCGTTGCCTCCGACTGTAGCGCATTCCGTGCAGAAAGCTGGGGTCTGAATTTCCCAGCCCCTGCTTCTGCTGACAGGTGTATTTAGAAAAATGGGAAAAGGGAGATGCAAGTCTAATAGGTTAGCGAGCGACAGAGGTAGTACTGTTCGTATATCATCATTTTTATTTAAAGCCTGCTTTTCTCCTGACTTATTTCCACTGTTTTTGTGCTTGCTGATTGTGTGCTGAACTGTTTTTTCTGGATGAATCAACAACATGTTATGAAAAATGTATTAAAGTATAATGGTGTAATGTGGGTGAGTAGGGCACCAGCAAGCGTATGGCACTGCAATACCCAGTCACTCATGGACTTGTAAGAGCCCACTGTTGGCTTGATTGAAGCAGTGGGGTGTGTGCCATCCTCAGGAGACATTATAAGGAGAAAATCTGTGAACTTGCGACGTCAGATTTTCTGGGAGGAAAATATCGAGAACAAATTTGTACACTGAGAATTTCTTATCTATAAAAGCCCAAGAGTGATATTTAGGTGGTAATGGTCATATGGTTTTCTTTCACTGTACTTACGTGTTCCTACTGAAGGAAAGTGTCACAGAAGGCACGATAGATTATTTTATTTAAGAATAGGTATCTGACAAATAGAAATATTTTCATGTCAGCAGTTGCAATGAAAATGGGCCTTACATGAATTGTAGAATGTGGGGGGTTTTTACTTCCCCCCCCCCCCCCCCCNGAAGAAACATAATGTGGAACTAGTAAGCTTTCTGTCATTAATTCCAAATCTTGGTATTCCTTGCAGATAAGAACACAATTTGGCAAATCTTTTCATCCTAACTGTAATGTACAAAATCAAATGTAGTCTTAGACAAAAATGTTGTCATACAGATAAGTTTTATTACATTTAATCAAAGGTTTTTATAATGTATTCAGTGGTTTGATTTTGATTATGTAAGTTACATAAAGTGTACCGTACTTATTTCATTCTCCCCAAATGCCACTGCTGTCTGTGTGCAGCAGTGTGTGTATTGCTGTGTTACTTCTTTTAAGAAGTTTAATTAGGAGTATTATAATGATAACAGTTGTTCTATTTCATATTTCCTTTATCTCCTTGGAAATGTTTTCTTTGCTGGCATGTTACAGTGAAGCTACCTATATTTGCATGCTTTAAGTTGAGAGGACCCGATTCAACTCCTACTTTATGTCTTCAGTTGGAGTTAGATCAGCTCTATATTGCCTAGTTTCATGGTGAGATTCTGTGCTTTTTGAGGTATAGCAAAACAATATAGTGGATCCCCACTAATACATACTATAAGCATTGCATTTCATAACATTTGTAACTTGACATCATGCTGCTGCAATGCAATGCTGTGTGAAGATTTAGTTGACTAAGAGTGTTAAGGAAAAATAAAGTAGTTTTTTTTTAAATTTTAGAGGGATGTATGAATCGAGCATTTGAAAGCATGTCTCTGGGATATTCTTATTAATAGGCGACATGCTGTTATGTAGTCACATTTCCTTTGAGAACTTTAATAGCATTAGGCATTATCTGTATGGATAGAATTTATGCTCGTGGATGAAATACTGTTTTCTGATGGGTTTAGAGAAATGCTTAAGGATACTTTGTCATGTTAATTTTTTCTTGTCTGTGCATAGTCTGTATCAAATAATGCATTAAGAAAATCTGAATATTAGACTGAGTATGTTGCTGTTTCTGAAATCAATGCAATATTACTGTATATTTCCAACACGTAAAACAAAAGTGTATTCCAGCACTGGATCACTGCAAATCTCAAAAATACCTAAAGAAAATGTATAAATCAAGTCAGTCTATAATCAGAGAATGCTTTTTAATCTCTTTTTATTTACTTATTTTTAAAGCTTACAACATTCTGTGTAACCAATCAGATTCATAAATTCTTCGATGTGTTAATACATGTTGTAAGTGGAAGCAAAGACATAATTTAATAAAAAAGGGTTAAAATACTCATATTTTTGTTGGTGGAGATAATCCACCTGAATCCTACGGAAAGAAAATGAAAAAGGTAACGGCAATGTTTTATTTCTTTACGGAGCATCTGTCACTCAATTTTCTCCCACTTCCCTCCCCAAAGTGTAAGTCCTATTCTGTGATGAATGAAATCAGAGCTACAAATGAAAACAAAAAAGATGGACACCGATGTCTCGTGATGGGTTAAGAATAAATTGGTATAAAGTAGCTGGGAATAAAACAGACAATTGAACAAACAGAAGGAAGCTATGCTGCAGGCTTGCAGTGGGACGTGGTGGAGCCAGAAACTTACTTGTGTTTAATGAGGAGCTTGATTGTTTTATGATGGGGTTTACTTGGGGCAGAGGAGTTTTGGACTTGGAGGTTGAGGAAGTTGCTGGAGTCCCGAACTGCTGATTCAGACCCTTTCCTGTGTTTGTGTGGCATTGTAATCTAATGTGTAGGAACGTAAATGAGATGAGTAGGATGTTTTTAATAGTCTTGCTGGGGGGACAGTATTTGGATACAAAACCCACCACCATAATGCTGCTAGTACAGGTAGAGTGCAGCAGGGACTAACGTTTGCTAAAGTGCTCAAGAAAAACTAAGTACTGACCTGGGAGCACCTTAAAACAGTAAATTGACATAAATATTTACTGAAATCCCAATACGTGCCACCTCAATGCTTTTACAATAGGGAAATGCTAAATCACATAATTAATGTGAACTACACAAGTAGACAATAATTTCTTGTCACACTGAATATTATGTTTCTCTTCTGCAAGGAGAAGGAGCAGGCAAAAAAGAAGAAGGAACAGGATATTCTAGCAACTCTAATAATTCTTTTCACTAATATTTCCTTCTGTTTCTTACAGTATTTGTCTCTACTTTGAAAGGCTTCCTCTGCTTTGGCTTACTCCCCCTACGCTCCCCTTGGTGCAAGGGAGTGCAGAGTCATGAGATAAGACAAAAAGCTCAGTTAGTGATGTTTTCATTGTGAAGTATATTATGGAAATGGCTGAGGCTATTCCATATTTACATTTCCTGCATCTTTTAAGAATGATTGGTAGTTGTCTGAGGCAATCTAGGTTACGGAAAAGAATGCAGATGCAATGCACTACAGAATTTGAATTTTGACAGGATCCAATTCCCCTGTTTGGTGCTATCGTTAAAAGAATCTGTGATATAGAAGCCTGGATGTTAAATGACAGCTGCTGCTTGTAAGATATTGCACAGACACATTTATTTTCAGGCGTAGGAGTAAACTTATTTGAAATCAGTGACGAGTGACCAGCATGTCTGGAATTAAGCACCAATCTAAAAGCTTTGTTGGCTGAGAACCTTTGTATTCAGGCTGGGGCTTGGATGTAGAAGTCCAGGCTTATAATGAAGGGTGCCTGTTTTATCATTAGGACCATCCCGAGGGAGAAAAGTGCCATTGTTTGTTTATGTTCTAAGTAGGGTCATATTTAGAATAATCAAATAATGGAAAGTGTCACTTTAGTATAGGAGAAAGAAGGCATCAAAGATTGAACCTCTTGGGTGTCTGTAAAGAACTATGTGGAAAAATACAGATCACCAGAATAGATGTTTTCCATTTTTGATTACTGCTTCCTGTTGATGTTTGTTTGAAATGGGGATAACAATTTCAGTTTAGCCCATTGTAAGGATTTATTCATGTTGCAAATTAATTAATACCTTTTTTTCTGATGAAGGCAGGATGCTGTGCTTGAACTGAAGATATTTGCAGAGGTGCACAAGAGTTTAGCATAGCCGCTGACTGCTGAGTGTCACTAGTCATTGTTTCAAATTTGCCTTTTTTTTTTCTTTTCCCAAACAAATATTAATATTGCGCAACTATAGGCGTTAGGTCTTCCGATCTGATCCATGGGAGTAAGTTTCAGCTTTTCCACCCTTATGTTTGAGCCAGAAGGCATACTGATCATGTTCAGGTGAGTCCAGCTGATGTCCTCACTTTCTGTAGTATTGAGGAAGCCTGTCTTCTAATGGGAGGACATATAATTACAGAAATTTTATACATCTCTCAACTGAGATCTGTGTAACTACTAGAGGTAGAAGTTTCTAAGAAATTTGACTTACATGTTGTGAAACCATTTATAATAATAATAATTTGTTAGAAGTACCTAAATGCTTTTTTTATAAGATAGGCAGACAACTTGCGGTATATGAAAAGTATAATAATTATGTCACCATTGTAACTCTTCTTGAGGCTATATAGTGGTCAAAAACTTGTCCTCTCTGCATTAACTCTAGCATTAATACTACACTTGGAAAACAAATACAGAAAATGTGTCGTTAAGTCGTTAGCCCTTGACGTCATGCTGCACCTTGAAGTCACTGTTGCATAGCATTTTGTTAGGCTAGCATGTTTGTCAGTGGAATACAGATACTGAAAGTTTAAGGTTTTTGCTTATTCTACAAACGAGAGAAATAATTTAGAGTCACGGTTATGTAATGTGATATATGATCAGGAACCAGTCAAGGTCAATGAAAGTGTTGCAAGAATTGTGGATAATAAATAAGGGCCTCAGGCTCCAGGTGGGATTTACAAAATGGTTCAGTTTTACTTGACTAAAATTTCCAAAAGTTAATGAATTGGGGTGTCTTAATTTAGGATTCCCGTGATGAGCTCCCTTAGAAAGGTGTTATGTTTCCAGAATATTAAACACATTCTTTGAACAGAAACAGCATATTTCAAACAAGGCATCCAGAATTTTTCACTCCCTTCAAAGATCTTGATGCTATATTTTACTCTTTAAAGCTCTAGACTGCTTTGAACGTATCATTCTTAGGCTTCAATTCAAGAGTACTTGCCTTGAAGTAGTTGATGAGCTGCAGACATTTTAAAAGGGCCCTTACAAATCTTTCTGCTTTAAGCTGTGATAACTCCTCTATATCCCTGATGCATGTACTACAGCCAGTGACTTAGCAATTCACTTGTTAATTTTCTGTTAGTTAAGGAATACAAATAAAAGATGAAAGGCAGTAATGGGATGTAGTAGATTTCATGAAAAATTAATTTTTTAAACTTAACGTTCAGATGCCAGAACCATAGAATATTGCATTATAGTTTCAGTATTCATTTAAAAAGGATAAATTCTGTTTCTCTGATTACAGTGAACACTTTGAGAACACAAAGCAATATTCAAAAGTGAGAAGGATTTTTAAAAAACTTTTTTCAGTTTTTTTAAAAATGTAGTTTCAAGTAAAACTCAGACACTTTGGACCTTGTCTCATGAATTTGGACTCACTGAAGCTGACACAAGTGTTTATCTTGCAAGTTTATAGTCTTAACTTTTGAGCTGTAGTCCTTGTGGAAATTTCTAGTACTTGAAAGAGTTCCTGTTGCAGTACTGCACGAGTGTTGCTCGAAATGGATTCTTGAGAGTTTCATTGCTGCATCCAGCATTCTGAGAAGGCGGGGTGAAACAGATCCAAGTCTCTCAGGTCTGTTACTGCTTCTCTTTGCTAAACTGTAGGAGTAGCAGAGGCACTGGAGAAGCTGATATTTAATTTCTTTGCACTAGTCCCAAAGTTCCTCATCAACCATGGAGTCAAAACCCCATGATTCTATAAGTATGGATATCTTGCCTCATATACTTCGTTTGGTGCACAATACAGTGCAAAGCTTCCAGATTCCCACTAATGACATTGATTGGTTTTTTTCTTTGATTGGTTAAATAATACTTTATTTTCTTGTAAAGACACCTAGAAGTTAATGATTTTATAAAGGATTGAAGGGAATCTTTCAATTGTGATATTTCTTCCCATAAAATTATATTTTGAAAGTTAAATTTTAAAAGCATTTTTTCTGAATCTCAGAAGTTAACAAGTAATAGCCATAATTTATTCTCCAGCAGAATGAAATGATGGATGGATTCCAGAGGCAGCAAGTTCATTTTTTCAAGTGGCTTTAAAGAGCGGAGCTCCTAAGTAGAAGGGCCTTCAAAATATATCATTAGTTCTTTGTTAAAACTACGTAACTTTGATGAGCCCATTATTTTTACTTGTTTTTCTTTCACATAAGGTTTTTCTTTTATATTTTTATAAAGGCTTCTCAGTGTCAGAAAACATTAAAAGATTTGCAGCTTAAAGAAATGCACATATAGGTAAGGCCCTAGAATAAGTGGTTTGAAATACAGTTCAAAAATTAGGAAAAGTCCAATGCAACTTACAGCTGTTTAAAAAATTTTCTATTAAGTATAAGGAAGAAGTCTAATGTACCAAGCACTTAAATCGCCACAGGTGCAAGTGAAGATTTATTGACCCAAGTGATGAGTAATGAAATAAGCAGCCCTCAAAGATTTTCTGGACAGAGAATAAATACAGACCTCTCTAACTGTACTGAAACAATGGATCTCTCTGTGGGCTCCAACGGCTGCATTTGACATGGACTCAGAATATGTACGGTTACATACATTTGGATTAACTTTATCAGAAATGTTTGGAGAGCTCAGTAACAGAAGATACATTCATGCAATAGAAATGTACTATCACCGTAAATGTCACTCTCTGTCCGTGGAACAAGAGTTGAGACCGAGCAATTATCTTTCTTTGGAAATTTGTCCTGGTAATTCTTTAGGACATTTTAGCAGGGAATCTGTGGCATTTTTGCAGTTTCTGTTCTGTGAACTAATATGTTACTGTAGTAGCCAGGCATGTTTCTTAGAATTTAATCCATATATATTTATACCAAAAAATCTGGTGCAGTTTCACCAGGAAGTTTATAATGTAATTAAAATGTCTGAATACTGTAGTTATGTTTTCAGTTTGAAATTTTTATTTATCTTTGCAGTTAAAAGTTGGCAGAAAATTAACCCAAGGGGAAGAAGACATCTAAAACAAATTACTATATTACCAAGAGAACTTGCAGCAAGCTGTTAGTTTGTGTGTATGTGTGCATGTGTAAAAACCAAAAAACTCAGGCATCTGAAAACAAAATATTGATTTGGTAATCGCAGTAATTCAACAAAAAATGAAGGGCTTTATGTTTATATATTGAATAAGAGATTTGAAAAGATCTGTTTTAATTTTCAAGTTTTATTATTCCAACTTTGTCTTCTCCCTAGCCTCCTACGAACGTGCATTTTGACCTTATATACTGACCATGAAGCTGTGTAGACCTACGAGTCTCGCTAATCAAACGAGTGCATTCAGCCTGTAGTTATTGTATTTTGTACTTTGAATTTTGTATTTCAGGCGTTAATGTGGCCACTCTATGCAATGTCCTTTTTTGGTGATATCAGCGTGTGTATAAGACATCTCCAACTTTCTTTTTTTGTAAAAAACATTTACGTACATATCAAAGCCGTTAATTCTAAGTAAAAGAACCTAAAACACGTACTTAAATATTTCTCGTGAGAGGGATCTTAATGGTTACAGAAAAAAACACTAAACTGCTGTCCAAAGTCTTGGGAAATGCAAAAAAGATAAATATTATTTCTCATTTAAGCTAGTTTTTTAAGTCTCTTATGGCTGCAGTTGAGAAATTGTATGAAACGTGTAAATCTGCACATTAGGAATTTTATGTTCTTAGGTGATTCTTGGTGAGCGTATTTGCTGGAATGCAGTTTTCCTTTTTCTAATGTGGTGTCAGACTGATTAGAGACTATTTTGCATTTAAAATTGACCTCATAAACCTTAATACATTTGGTTAATGGTTAACCATACTTACTTCTACTCATACTTCCAACAAGCTCCTTGAAATATGGATTGCTTACTCAAAATATTTTAGTTATGGACTCCCCTTAGGACGATGTGTAGACGACAGTGTGATGAAAGACCTTATAAAGTGTAGTTCCTTAATATATTACCCCTATAACTTTAACAGATCCTATTCATTTCATTATTGTTCATAGTTATTCATTGCTAGAATAGCAGAAGTACCATTAGCACTCCGACTGGAAAAGGTCAAAAGCCAAATACTGCCAGGCTCGTACTAATTTAACTGACAGCCATCAACATGTATCACAGGACTCAGTTTTTCACTGAATTAATAGAGAAAAATATTCCTTTTAATTTTTCGGAAGTTAAATATGTTTTTCTGTAATCTGTCTTTTTTCTGATACTTCTCACTTTTGTACAAAAATGACAACTGATATATTTTTGACTAAATCTGCAAGCAGTGGTGGACTTGATGGGAGCTAGATTTCTGTATACTTTTGTGGTCTTATTTTGGCACTTATTGATTGAAAACTAAAGCTTGGAATGGCATTCCCTCTTTGTGTAGCATGGTAATGTTTTTTCCTTTGTAAATTTTTTACTTTAAGCAAATGTATTCAATAAAAATATCTTTGTCTGATATGCGGCTTTTTTTGTTTGGCAGGGTAACTCCATCTTCTGAAAATCCCAATGGTGCTACCTGTAGTGTAAGTCAGGGAAAGCCGTCTTTAAGAAGAATAAAAGGGAGAATACACAGAAGCAAAAGTCTTGATAGCATTGATTTCTGTGAATTCACTGTAAGTACCATATCTTTTACATTTATCCTGTATGAAGTTATAAGAATCTTGCTAATAAAGCAGTTGTCCCTCTTGCATTGGGTTTATCTCTTTGTCAGAATTAGAAAAGGTATTGTACTTAATGATGTTGTAATTGCAGTTTTACACTGTCAAATGTTAAGAACAGTGATGTTGCTTGTATAATTAGTAATGCATAACTATGGTTTTTGTTCTTCAGCAACCATTAGATATAAATTTTGATGTCAGATTTTAATATTGCTGCCTGCATAAGATCAAGAAATTAATTGGAAATGGAGTAAATATGAAAAATTAAATATGTTTTCAAATTCTGGGTTTATATTTAGATTTTGGAAGTTGCGTTTAAAGTAAAATAGATTATTTTTTTACAAAACCCACAAAATTATTTTAGTTGTATATGGCTATAACAGAGTACTAGAAAAAGAAATAAATGTTCCTAAAGATG
Organism: Fregata magnificens; assembly: GCA_013389945.1. Taxonomy (NCBI): domain Eukaryota; kingdom Metazoa; phylum Chordata; class Aves; order Suliformes; family Fregatidae; genus Fregata; species Fregata magnificens. The sequence goes on from WAAD01004618.1 coordinate 16,343, forward strand.
TGTGTGCCTATAGCACTTAAAAGCTAGTATCACAGATGATATCTTACGATAATTAAGCAGTACTGGTATATACTTATTTTCTTCTCTTTGGTTAGGGTGTAGATATGTTTGTCTTACAGTTTCAGAAAATTCAATGTGATCATGGTTTCAAAGAATTTGTGTAGGTGATGCTTTAGAGATTTAGCTGAAATGAGAGAGAAAACTGGAATAGTGTTTTACACAACTTTTTATTCAGGAGGAGTTGTTTACGTTCAAATAATGGAAGAAAAGAAATTGTTAATACGTATGGGACATGGGGGGTAGATTTCCTGCTATTTATACTGTTTACAAAATATTAGAAGTAGTCCTAAATACAGTATGTTTTCAAAAATTCTTTACTGAAAAACCATTAAAAGCTACACCTCTCAACTAACTGGGGGGAATTTGGCCAAAACAAATTGTATTCTGATAAATTAATATAATGTAGTTTTGAAATACTAAAATAATATCAAAGAATATGTTAAATTATAAACCAGTTATTAAATATGAGGATGAAAGAGGTAGATAGGAAATAGGTACTGTCTTTAAAATGTACAAGTCAATAGTTTCATGGAGATATTGTCTGGCATTACATGGTAATATAAACAAGATAACTAAAATGTTCAGATGCAATTTGGGGAAACATCTTTATCTAAAGCAAAACAATGGTTTGACTATGTTGCATCATTCAGCATGATGTTTTTTACAGATGATGCCAATAGCATAATCGGTATTTTTTTCTCAGGACTGTTTTGTTTCTAATGACTCAGTCTTGTAGTGCTATCTTTGGGACAAAGAGCTTGTTTGCTGTTTAAGGAAGTAATGAAATTAGTAGCAAGGGTTTGAGACTCTAGTGTATTGTGTGGTGTCCTGGTGTCCAGCTACTTCTAGCAGTGCGGGTTCTGCAAAGCCGGGTCCCATAGCTGGGGAAAGACGCGTGCAGTGAGCCTGTGCTCAGTTCCGTGCTGTCAGTAACTTGCACTGCCTAATTTAAAACTAGTTTTGGTGTGTCTATGCAAACTGTTGTCACCGCAGTGATAATCGGTGTAATCATTACCTTACTGAAGGTTAAAAATTCCCTTAGGGAATGAGATTACTGAAACAATAATTTTAGCTTGTGCTATATGGGTCTTCATCTGTGTGGTCCTATTAAGGAGTTTTATCTAAATCTATCTCTACTCTTGAGACCTTCAAAGAAAGAGAGATTATAGCCAACGGTAAAAAGAATATCTTGCTTGCCATAGAACCTTTGCAAAGAGATTTGGGACAGATAATAAAGGGGCATGTCTGTAGCATACAAATGTGTAGAGTATGTACGTGTATAAATTCATACATTGATAGCGAAGTGTTGATAAATAGGATCAGGAAAGGAAGCTCACTTTCTATTCTGAGGTGTCATGTTAAAGGACGATACAAGTTTACATAGCTAAGCACACAAATTAGATTTATAAGTATGGATTTTCTTGCTGCTACATAATTTAGAATCATACTGAAATATGTCTTGATATTGTATAATGGTACTTTTATTGTTTTAAAATTGTGATTAAAAATAGATCTAAAGAAATAATTGAGGAAATTAGTATGCCTAAATCTTTCCAGGGTGCTCCCAGAACTGAATGTTTTTCATGTTAAGCATCTTTTTCTAGTAAGAAAGCTCAGGCACTGGCAGAAGAAAAAAATTGAAAATGAGAATAAAAGATTTAGTAGAAGTGAGAAATTCTTTTACACAATGAGGGGAAAGAGCTTTTTAAAACTTTCTCTTTACAACTGTTTTATGCTGCAGTATATCCATTTAATGTACAAAAAGTTTCATATTTAAATATGTGGATAACTTATATGTTGATAAACTCAAAGTAAATTGAGCATCCAGTGAACTGTTGGTTTTCTTCATCATGTAATGAGATTGAGATCCATTAATAATTCTGAATGTTACTGGATTTCATTTTAAAATAAGTAATGCCTATGGGCATCCCAAACTGATCTTTTTTGTAAACCTTTTGTTCTCTATCACTAAGCAAATTCTTACTGAGGACAAATCCTAATAGCAGAAAGACATAAATAAGTTATACTTTCTTTTCTCTAAGTGTGAAGAAATGTGGCCCCAGTGGGAAAGTTCTGGATTTCCATGCAATATGCACATAGAAAAATTCAATACACAAAAATACTGTATTTACTACTTTACTGTGACTTCAGCTATGGCAGGGGATAAGTTGCAGGAACTGCATTAAGGTGGGAGGCTCATTAAAAAAATGATTTAGTTACTCTTTGCAAGGAAGGGGATAACCAGCAAAGAGCCTACTGCCTGTGTAAAGTTTCAGCAGAGGCCAAAGAGTGACTTGGAGGGAATACCACGGGTGCCTTCAGAGGGTCGTCTGAGACGTGATGCTGCCACGTTTCTTGTTTACCACAGTTAATAAAATCTGAAGTTTGTGATATTAATGGCTTTTAGTTATACCTGTAGCTCTTGATCTGGATGATATACCTAAGAATGCTGGAGAGGTCTCTGCCTATATAAACCTCCTTATTGGATGGCCTGCTGCTGCAATGACTTACTGCAAGCCTCGGGTATTTGTGAGAGGCTATCAAAGCACGTAACTCCTGGTTAGTGCACTGCATACCTGTGTTACCATCCCATAGCTGGCTCACACTGTAGTATCCTTAACATCCTTTTAGGAGGTATAAATTCTCCCTGATTACAATTGGTGGGAGTCTGCAGGATTGATGACAAAATATGGGGTTTATTTCTTAGTGATACCTCTGCTGTCTTAAGTGGATGATACTGGGGTTTGTAATAATGATGCCTCTGCTTACCATTTTGCTAAGATAGCGAGTGAGAAGATAAAGCGGTGAAATAATGTTAAGCCACAGGGTGATAGTACAGCAGCTCCATTAAAATATGTATCTGTCTTCAACTTCTTTCATCCCTTTTCTTTTCTTTATCCTCTCTATGTATTAGTGCTACCGCTTAGATTAGGACCTGTTCCCACAAACTAAGTAAAACCTGTTTTATTGCCCTTCAGTTCTTTAAGGAGTATCATCATGCTATGCTTCCCCAGATATTAGCCCTTGAAATACTCAGCTTTAGTGGTACGTATTAAAAAAAAAAACAAACAACTGTATTTTTTGTTGAATATTGGTAAATGGTTGTCTGCAACCCAGAAACGTTGCAGAACTCCTCCACGTTGCAGAAAACTTGGGAGAAAAGAGAGAACAGGATTATCAGCTCCGTAGAAAGATGTGGAATACATACTACCTTGTGGAATGAGCTTGTCATACTAATGTTCGTTACATCCATATTTAGTGGTTATTACACTGAAACAAACTCTGGCTTTGCATGAGCTACCCTGTATAGCAGTAGCACTTCTGAGTCCAGTTCATCAACAGGGATTTTGTTGTACTAGGCATTGTGCAAGCACAAAGTGTTTACTCTCAAGGACCTTACAATCTATTTATAACAATAGGTAAGATGTGACTAACCTTTGATTCTTTAGCTGCATATGGCTCTCAAGCTGTTCAACTGCGGCACCAGTCTAGGGCTAGACCTCTGAAGGTCACGTTGGGATGCAGGTGCATTTTGGGACTGCCATATGTGATAGAGCACTGGGGCTGCTGGGGAGTTGTGATCCTCATTTGTGTGTAAACTGCCTTGGGAGTCCATATGACAGCTCTGAGGTGTATGAATGGATCTTGTGATTGCTGACCATAGGACAGATTTTGTACGTGGCCCATAGCATTACAAACTGACCACTCCTACAATGTGTAGATGCAGAGAAATTGTTCCCTTCTTTGCCTGCAAGGCAGTGATGATGTTTTGTGGGAATGACAGCTGGGGAGACTTTGTTGAAAGCATTTATAAGGAGCTCGTCTTATGAACTTTAATGGTGATGTAATGTCCAAGATACCTTCTTTTTCATTTTTAGTATTATGACTCTTTGATTGGACTTGAGAAATTACTAAAATCAGCATCTCGAAAACTGTATGTTTGAAGGAATATGGACTTCACACTTTCCTGCTAAAATCAGCCCTTGTGGAAGTAGGAGCTCTCCTTGGAAATCAGAGCACTGCAGTTATTCACAATACGAACAAGTCCAGTTCTGCATATTTTCTGGAGGCAGCTGGTGCTAGCCTGCTCTCAATAAACATGCACACAGCAAGTTTTCAGTTAACCTACAGCCATAGTGAAGCAGATAATCTCCAGTGTACTTCTACTTGCATCGGGGTGGAATTCCAAGGAATAATTTAGCAAAATGTTATGGAAATGCTGAGTCTCCCCACTCCCTTCCCCCGCCTTTTCCATTCTTTTCTAGTCTTACCTTTTTCGGATGCATTGTTTTGTCTTTTCTCGCCATGTACTGACAATGAAGTGAATTTGGCTAGAATCGCTGTGTACTACTGCTTTAGAGGTCAGTGGATGTCAGCATGCAAAATACAAAAGTAACACAGTAGGGTGGGAGATTACCCAAAAGAGGAGAAAAGAGAGACAACTAAGTACAAAGGGCAATCTGAATAAAGCACTGTGGAATGCACGACGAAATGGAAGAGGCAACAACGGAAGAGATAATCAGAAAGTGAGAATTAGCTAACGCATGATTGCCTTTTTTAGATAGGGGATGCACATGTTCACCTACAACAATTTTTAGTTTGCTGTAGTAAGTAGTATGCCATTGAATGAGTGTGATATCTTGTATGCTTCCTTGCAGAAGAGATGTAGAAACTCTATATTTCTTTCTGTGCTTGCCTGCTCTCATTAGCAGGATGGAGTGAGTGACCTCGCATGCTCTGTAGATCCACATATCTGGAGATACGTGTGCGCCCAGCATGCTCTCTGCAAGGAGGTGCATGTGCACTGGAGTGCTCTGAGAGCAGCTGTGAGTGAGTGTCTGTACATTATTTTGCTGTGGCTGTCATTACTAGGAGTTTCACCTGCTTTATAATTTGTAATAAAGTTTCAAGGCTGTTTAGAGGCTTTAATGATTAACTTTCATGGATGTTTGTGATGACATCCTTATTTTGCTTCCCCAATTTCTTTTGGTAGATTTTTCAAGCATACGGCAGGCTGAAGAATAAATTTGTTGTTTGAAATGTCCTTACCAGTACATTGAGTAATTGTTGCTGTGATTAGCCCCACTCCCACCAGTGAAAAAAATGCAGTGATCAAAACAGGATGCTGTACTATACTGCTTAACTAGTTTGAAGAGCATATTGTTGAGCAAGACGATCTAGTCTATACTGAAGACATGGATTTATTGCAGTTTCTACTTTTATTTAGTCTAACCCAAACTCATCTTCCCTTTGAATCATCTTATATCTTAGATAGCTTAGGATACCTATCTCATCTATCTGAGGTGGTAGATATTATTCAGTAGTTTGATTTTTTTTTTTTTTTAATAAAATTGTTCTGGTTTTACGCTTTCATTTGTCTTGATTTTTTCCTGCTGAGTATTTTGAGTATGTGTCTGTAAAACTAGTAAAATGATAAATGAATAATGACACAAATGATATGTATCAGAGTTATTTCTTAGGATGGAGACATAAGAACACTGACATTCTTTAAAAAGTCCTGCAGGTATTTTGATCATCTCTGTAGATGTGGAAGGAAGAATTCATTAGCACAGCTGGAGTCTTGTGGATGCCCTTAATTTGTTACTGTTCAGAGAAGTGTGGTTGTTATGCAGCTGTTTCCGAGAATTAAATGCTCTATAGTAGCTTAGACTTGCTTCACAATATTATTGTTATACTGTGACTCATTTATTATAATAATAATTTCATCTATTGATGGATATATGAACGCAACACTGACCTTATACAGTAGAGCCAGTTTTGGCCAGTTTGTTTTACCTAAGATAGTTTAAATGCTAAAAAAACCCCAAACCAACAGTATTTGTTTTATTTAACCCATTAACACATTTTACAGTTAATGAAATGAAAGTACTTTACGTCTTTCTTTCATATTTCATTGGTCGAGTACATAGAAAACAACACAGAAAAATACATATTACTGGTTTTAACATATATAGTTAATAGTTTTAAATACGGAGAAAAAATCTTTCTAAAAAAAAAAAGAAAAAAGGTTTTAATTGGAACAACTTTTGAAATATAATACTGATGGAAAGAGAAAAAACTGCAGGCTTTTGATCCAAGATTACAACTCCTCTGGGAAAGAGGCATATATTTTCAACATTGTTTATTCTATCATCTTGCTTTTTATTTAAAAACAAATCCAAAGTTTTATGTAAGAACTATTCTAAAAGTCGAGGCAAATTATTGTCTCAAGCATAATATTAGGTGAAGCTTATGCAGCCTTAAGATTAACCTAAGAATGTTAGCCATAAATGAACACGTAATTTCATTTGCTAAATTTTAAATTGTGATTGACCTTCACTTGTGTTTCTGAATTGATTCAGACTGTTTGATTTATGTTTCTGAATAAATTCAGCACTCCAGTTTAAATCTAGCAAGGATATTAACTCCGTAATAGTCATTATACCAGCAACTGGATTTACGTTTAATTTTAATTAGAAATGTATTTTTGAGTGAGTGCATTTTTAGATTAGTTTTATTTCTTCTCAGAATGGCATTATGAATTGGGACAGATGGAGCTGTACTGAAATTCTCTTTGGCATTTGTTAGAGTAGTACCTGGTTGATTACTTCAACACCATCATACTTTGCATATGATTGTGACTTGTCAGGTCTCTCATTTCCTAAGAAAATGTCGAAAGATATGTAGGCCATTGTGTGGTTTGTCTTTAAACTATATAATATCAGATCCTTTTTGTGTGGTTGTATAGGATGCTAGCGTAATGTATTCAGTCTCAATATTACAGTGCACATGCAGTTACCTTCCAGTGAACTGAAGCCCCAAGCAGGATGAAAGTCCAATTGTTTGTCCTTCAACTAGCCCAGGGATGCAGGGAAGCAGAGAGGTGATTGAGAATGATCACTGTCTCATTTTTGAGGTACCACTGTGAGCTCCCTTGAATGTCTTAATTTCTGAACTGGATTCTGTATGTATCCACATGATGATCAGCGTAGTATTAAAGTAATTTGATGGGATGACTCAGGGAAAAGACTAACATTCATGTTAATATAATCTTCTTTATATAAATGCTAATCTAATTTTTTTTCTGAAAATCAAGGTTTCTTGATATAGATTAGATACCTTAATGTTTTGTTAGGCATTACATATTTATGTAGTAAGTAATTGTTTCTGTCCAAAAGAACTTTATGTGGGTGAATCTAAACTGGTTTTGAGTCTAAGTGCATTTATCTTTTATGCTAGAAATTCTTCACTGGTGTATTTCTAGAGTAGAAGTTAAGATTCTATTGCTCAGTCTATTTTCCTGTTATTGATAGATTTTATTTGTTTGACCTTTCTCCACTGTTGTGCTCAGAGAGGCAGACTGGTTATATATGAGGAAACAAAGACTGCAACAATTTTTTTGCAGGCTCTCAGCCTTGTGCTTAAAAATAGCAAATAGCAGGAGTGTCAGTATGAATGGCTTTTCAAGTATATCACTAGAATGTATATGCTAAGAATTCTAGTAGCATGTCTGTTTTAATATTTTTTTATTAGGTGAGGGGGTTTTGATTGTTTTTGGGGGGGTTGTGGTGGTTTTGTTTTGTGGTTTTTTTTTTTTTTTTTTTTTTGGCTTTTACAGGTTTTTTTTGGCCTTACCAGAACAGTTTCTCCTTGGAAACTAGAATTTGTGAGTGATTAATTCTAGCGGTCTTTAAAATTTGGTTTTTATTATTAAAAAAAGTGTGTGTTGTTTTTGTTCACAAAAGCTGCTTGGAATTTTCTGTCATGAAACACATGGCTAAATGCGGGCATCATTGGCCAGTCTGCAAAGGTACAATAATTTCATGGAAATAATAATGATCTTATAATGCAAGTACAGTCAGCCTCAGAATGCAGTGTTCGGTGGGGGCAGAAATTTTTCTTACTACTTTTTCCATTGAAAAAATTGAAATGTTTCCCATGACCTTCAGGCACTTAGTTTCTGTTACTGTCTCAGAAACAGGATCCCTTGATCCATGCCTGGCAATACTGCAGGAACCCTTCTGGTTAAGGATGGGAATATTAGTATTTCCCACACACTTAAAACTTGTTTGTGCAGTGAAATGAGCAGAAGAATATTTTCTTCCTGAAATATGGGAACTGATCTATGTGAAAAATCAAGAGTATCTTCATAACTTATGCACAAAGACAATAGCTACAGTTACAATTAAGGTCTTCAGGTTTTCAAGAGTTTTTAAGCAATGAGCGTTTCACATAGTGGGATTCTCTTAAAGTGCCCAGCTGTTGGTATTCTCAACAAACAGCATTTCAGTCAGACAGGCCACCTTGGTATGGAGGTACTTTCAGAGTATTCCAGAGGAACAGGTATAGATTTATTTGTAAATGATGCAGACAGAATGTCTGCAAATGTTGTAGTTGTACTCAGTTTTGTTTTGATAAACCCAAAGAAGCCCTCAGTCAAATACTAAAGGAGAAGCTGAGAGGCAAGCTGAGCAAGATCTTGAAATACATTTGGCCTCATTGAAGGTCTTTGAAATTATTTTTTTCTTAAGTTACGATAGAAGAAATATTAATTGAAGTAGTCCATAACTGTGACTTAGATACTCCTGTCAGAATTGCTATGAGAACACTCTCAAAGTGGCTATTTCACAGCACTAGGTTATATTTCTTTCTTTACAGTTTGAAGGTCTTTTTAGTTACACGGAGAGATGAGAAGATGGTGTGAGTTCCTGAACAGCTGCAGAATACTTCTTTTTAAACTCAGCCATGCTCAAGGTTATCTGCTGCTATCCAGATGCTGTTGTGCATATGTGTCTATATAAATTATATAAAAATATACATACACACATGCATGCGCATTGCATTTAATATACAAAATTATACTGGTTAAGGTCACTTTTTGTTAGCATGTTCGCTACATACATTTTAGAGTTTTGTTAACTAACTCTGCCTGTCAAATTACACCGTCTCTGCTAGTAGCAAGCATCTCCAAGAGCAGGGCCTGACCCTCAACAGGCAGTCCTTCAACAACAGTTATAAAATGTCATCGTCACCCTGTCAAGGTCTGCTTTTACCAACTTTTTTTCTTTGTTCTCTAGAAGTCCTGGTGGATGCTCAGGAACCTCTCATTTATCACTCAAGTAAAATGTTGCTCTTTTAAACATTCTTCACCATTCCAAATAATTCTCCATCTAGCCCTTTCCCCATCTTTGTCATCTGAATGGCTGAGGAGTGTGCCCAGGCAGGGAACAAAGGAATTTGCCTTTAGCAGATGGTTTATTTTAAGAGGATGCACCATTACTAATGTAGAAGAACTGACAGGATACTCTCAGCAGTTGAAAAAGATTTTGAAATATGGGCTGTAGTATCAGGCTTTGCTGCAGTTGCTAGAAAAATATTAAAAAAGAGAAAGAAAATGTTGTTAAAATAATGGAAATATAATTCTATGCATTGAAAGTTGAAAATGAAGTACATTCCACCCAACAGCTAAGTCTTCAACCTAAATGCAGGATAAAATAAAAAAAGATTGATTGTAAGCACCTTGGAATTCAGACTGCATGAATTTGCAAAAATGTCGTAGCAAACTTCTAGGAGAATGTTGGGTTTTTTCAGTCCAAAGGAATTTTTTATTTTTGAAGTCTGTGCATGGAAAACAAATTGTTTATAAGCTGTGCTTAGACTGAAAAAAAGAGTTAGAATGCATTAATGGAATAGGGCAGTTAGCATGGCCTGGCTCATAGTTCTTGCAGCAACAAAGACATTTTTAGTTTGCAGAGATTCTGGTTTCTTTTGGCACAGATGTCCTTTTTGTCCTCTGGCACAGTTTTCCTTGATTTTTCAAAGAAATATTGGATGTTTGTTGCCTATCTATATCTAAGAAGAGCAGCTTGCTTCTCCCACTGGTATAATATGCCTTTGCTTATTGCTCTGCGGTATTCCATGAGGGAGCATACAGGACTGGATAACCTCTAAAGAGCAGATGCCTTTGGATATTTGGCACTGTTATTAGCAATATACTATTGGGATCACAGGCTCCTGCAATAAATTTAGCAGTCTTGGCTGCACTATCATTATACTTATCTAGCACCCCTCAGAGCTAGAGAATTTGAAAAGTACATATCCTGTTCTCACTACGGTGAATGCTACTGCATCAATAGGAAGCAAATAATATGTATTTGTATTTTTATGAAGATCTGACATTTAACTTTTGATATCTACTGACTTCCCTCAGCTGTATACTGTGTTGCCTTTCATTGCCCTTGAGGACAGCCCAGGGGAAGGGGGCTGAAAGGTTGTTAATGATAAAGAAGGGGAAAAATCAGCAAGGAAAATCATATCGTAGAATCATTAAGGTTGGAAAAAACCTCTAAGATCATCAAGTCCAACTGTCAACCCAACACCACCATGCCTCCTAAACCAGGTCCTGGAGTGCCACATCTACACCTTTTTTGAACGCCTCCAGGGATGGTGACTCCACCACCTCTCTGGGCAGCCTGTTCCAATGCCTAACCACTCTTTCAGTAAAGAAATTCTTCCTGATGCCCAATCTAAACCTCCCCTGACGCAACTTGAGGCCACTTCCTCTCGTCCTATCGCTGGTTTCTTGGGAGAAGAGTCCAACACCCGCTTCACCACAACCTCCTTTCAGGTAGTTGTAGAGAGCGAGAAGGTCTCCCCTCAGCCTCCTCTGCTCCAAACTAAACGATCCCAGTTCTCTCAGCCGCTCTTTGTAAGATTTGTGCTCTAGACCCTTCCCCAGCTTCGTTGCCCTTCTCTGGACACGCTCCAGCACCTCAGTGTCCTTCTTGTAGTGAGGGGCCCAAAACTGAACACAGTACTCGAGGTGCGGCCTCACCAGTGCCGAGTACAGGGGCACGATCACTTCCCTACTCCTGCTGGTCACACTATTCCTGATACAAGCCAGGATGCCGTTGGCCTTCTTGGCCACCTGGGCACACTGCCGGCTCATGTTCAGCCGGCTGTCGACCAGCACCCCCAGGTCCTTTTCCGCCGGGCAGCTCTCCAGCCACTCTTCCCCAAGCCTGTAGCGTTGCATGGGGTTGTTGTGACCAAAGTGCAGGACCCGGCACTTGGCCTTGTTAAACCTCATACAATTGGCCTCGGCCCATCGATCCAGCCTATCCAGATCTCTCTGCAGAGCCTTCCTACCCTTGAGCAGATCGACACTCCTGCCCTTGGTGTCATCTGCAAACTTGCTGAGGATGCACTCAATCCCCTCATCCAAATCATTGATAAAGATGTTAAACAAAACCGGCCCCAAAACTGAGCCCTGGGGAACACCGCTCGTGACCGGCCGCCAACTGGATTTCACTCCATTCACCACCGCTCTCTGGGCTCGGCCATCCAGCCAGTTTTTTACCCAGCAAAGAGTACACCTGTCTAAGCCATGAGCCGCCCGCCATAGAGAAGATACGTTCTTGGAGCTGCCCAAATGTTGAGAAACCAGAGAGTGCTTTCTGAACCTGCTCTGAAGGTAAGTTAGGAATAGACAATGCTCAAGTCTGAGTGATATGTTTTTCAGCGAGGTTTCCTGCAGTTCTTCAGATAAAGGGAAAATAATGAAGTCACATACTCTAGTGTAACATGGAGATCATACAACATAACCTAACTACAAACACGGTTAATTTTCTCCCTCTCTTAGGAAGCTAGCATGTCTTATTCTTTGACCTAACTGATGAATGTAGAATAAGGTGATTGTGAATTCATGTACATCAAAGTCGGATGCTGCCTGAAATGCCCAGGCAGCATTTCAGCTGCACTTTTTTTTAGGTGTGTTTTTTACATGTGGACAGTAAAACACTGCTTTGTGAAATCATGATTCATTTACTCTAACGAGATAGGGATGTGAGCTCCCAAATGAACAATCCCTCAACAGCTGCGTGAAAGCTTTTCACAATTTATAACTGGATATGCAGTCTGTATTCTTTTATTCTTAAACATGTGATCCCTGTGAAACTTGGTTGACCAGATTAACTGAGTTTGATGTACTTGGTTATCTACCAGAGAAATGTATGGCTTTTCCTTTCTCTATCTAGAAGGTAATGTAGGGGTGGCCTGAATCAGGCTTTTTCATGTTGCACCACCTTACTAAAAGATCTTTCCAGTAACTGTATGCAGTATTTCCTCTATGCTCACTGGCAACAGTTTTGGGCAGTATAACAAAATAGCTTTGGATACCTGGATGATTGCTACCAAATCAAGTACTTGCAAAGCAATAGCAAGCCAGGGATGCAAGCACACAGAGCTGACCTGCCTTCATTTCTCCACTTCGTAGCAATTCTTCTGTATGTTCACAGGCAAACTAGAATGAGTTCAGACACATGCCCAGAAGTGCGATGCATTAAGCCAAAAGTTTTGCAACCAGTACTTTGTAATCTCATATTTGCATTATTAATCTCCTCTGAAGTGACTGTTTCGTGGATTGAGATCTGCTGCTCTGCATTCTGTGAGGGAATCCTGGGGCTTTAAGATGGGTGCATGAAGAAATACAATTTGGGATGGAATGCAGAATTTTTTAGAATGAGTGCAAACCCAGGAAGACAATGGATGAGTCAGGAGGATTTGTTGGACTTGGTCCCAAACACCTAAAATTCCCTGACAGGAGCTTAATTTTTTCTTCTACCACTGCAAACTTTTCCATTTAAGATAGTACTTAGAATGGTGCCTGCACTCTCTGGAGTGCTCACAAAAGTGGTAACACACAATTTGCAGTGTTATACATCTTCTGCTGCTATGTACTGTCTTGTGAAGATATAGTGGTATGGGCAGCAATTGTAAGTGTAAGTTATCAGCAAAGCATTTTAAGTAGCTCCCTGCCAGCAGAATCTTGTAAACTTTCTGATTCTGCTGATAATCTGGGATTTTAGTATGGAGATTGTGTTCTTTTCAGACCATACCTTTAAAAAGGATCTTCGATAAATTGATGGGAGTAACACACTGTGCAGGTTTGGGATGAGGCATTAGGTATCCTTGAGTAGATCATACTTCATGACTTCCAAAAAGACCAGCTGAAGAGCTGCAGTTATATTTTTTTTCCCTTAATGATTTTCCTTACTCAGGGGTTGCAGTGGCTTTTACATGAATGTTTGCACAGCTGTATTGTTTCCTGTTCTGTTTCTTGTTTCCATCTTCAGCTTTTGTGGTTCTTATTATTTATATTACAGTAGTGCTTAGAGCACCCTGTTAGCATCAGAGTCCCACTGTACCAGATGTTCTACAAGCATAGAAAAAGGTTCAATTCTCTAAGCATGAAATATGTTAAAACGTGTTTAAAAAACCACTAGTGCAGATATATCAATTAAAATTAATAAGGTACAGATGGCTTATCACCATAGTGATAGTTTGGGTTCCCCTAATTTTATCTGAAGCAAGGCTATGTATGTACCTCTTTAAGTGTTTGCTCTTCTACCTCTTCATTTTCATGCAAGCATCCTAAAATATTAAATATTCAGCAAAATGAGTTGGATTTGTCCTGAAATCACTTCTTGTCAGGGCCTGTAGTTACTCCGGTGCTAAAACACGGACACCCATACTGCCTCTTCTGTGGCTGATCTAATTAAAGGTGAAAGTGGATGCCTAGTATTCCATCAATGGGGAAAAAATGTGTATAAGGATATTAGACTGGAGCTCATTGAAAAGAGGGGTTGTTGGCAGACCGGAATGAGCAGGATAAGTGTGGGATTGAACAAAACAAACAATGCTGTAGGGGAACACATGGGAGGAAACTTAACCAGTGCATTTTCACCCGAAGGACAGTTTGGAATGTTTGTTTAAAGGCTGTATGTTCTTAGTAGAAATATCATCGAGGAAACACCTTGAGTGAAATAAAGTACATTTGAGAGGAAGAGGGCTGAGAGTAATAGCTCCTTTAAAAAATATTTGGTTTTTGAAAAAAGAGAAAAATTCTGAGAATATTAGTTGTCATCATTTTGTTTATGGTTCATAATGTGATATTAGAGGAGAGAGCATTCTATTTTAAGATCATCGCAGAAATCCTAAGTCTCAAACACTGTATTCACTTGTAATGGTGCAGAGACAGCAAACAAATTTCAGCAGAACATCTGAGAATAGAAGTGGCCGCCTCTAATGCAACTGTTCCTGTTTTCTGGAGTGCAAAGTGGTCTTCTCAGTTCTTTGCTGATGAGGAACAAGGTGACCAAGGGAAGAATGAGACCCATTGACTGATAGTTTTTATGCTCCCTGACTAATGAATGAGCCTGATCTTTCATAGAATCATAGAATCATTAAGGTTGGAAAAGACCTCTAAGATCATCAAGTCCAACCATCAACTAACACCACCATGACTCCTAAACTAGCCCCTGGAGTGCCACGTCTACACCTTTTTTGAACGCCTCCAGGGTTGACGACTCCACCACCTCTCTGGGCAGCCTGTTCCAATGCCTAACCACTCTTTCGGTAAAGAAATTCTTCCTGATGCCCAATCTAAACCTCCCCTGATGCAACTTGAGGCCACTTCCTCTCGTCCTATCGCTGGTTTCTTGGGAGAAGAGTCCAACACCCGCTTCACCACAACCTCCTTTCAGGTAGTTGTAGAGAGCGAGAAGGTCTCCCCTCAGCCTCCTCTGCTCCAAACTAAACGATCCCAGTTCTCTCAGCCGCTCTTTGTAAGATTTGTGCTCTAGACCCTTCCCCAGCTTCGTTGCCCTTCTCTGGACACGCTCCAGCACCTCAGTGTCCTTCTTGTAGTGAGGGGCCCAAAACTGAACACAGTACTCAGGGTGCGGCCTCACCAGTGCCGAGTACAGGGGCACGATCACTTCCCTACTCCTGCTGGCCACACTATTCCTGATACAAGCCAGGATGCCGTTGGCCTTCTTGGCCACCTGGGCACACTGCCGGCTCATGTTCAGCCGGCTGTCGACCAGCACCCCCAGGTCCTTTTCCGCCGGTCAGCTTTCCAGCCACTCTTCCCCAAGCCTGTAGCGTTGCATGGGGTTGTTGTGACCCAAGTGCAGGACCCGGCACTTGGCCTTGTTAAACCTCAAATTAACCTTTGATGTGCTTTAGGATGCCACCTAACTAAAGATGATAATTGCATCTAAACAGTACCTGTGGAGATGTTCAACATT
Source organism: Fregata magnificens (assembly GCA_013389945.1). Taxonomy (NCBI): domain Eukaryota; kingdom Metazoa; phylum Chordata; class Aves; order Suliformes; family Fregatidae; genus Fregata; species Fregata magnificens. The sequence continues at coordinate 31,492 of WAAD01004618.1, forward strand.
AATAAGAGTTGTCATCTTAGCAACTATTGTTATTAGATATACTGGGGCGGGAGTTGGGGGGGGGGGGGGGAATCATTCTTATACCAGAAAAGTTTCTGGGGCCTTTGTGATTGAAGAGGTGCTAAGGAACGTAGAGGAAACTACCAATGTGTGTGTTTGAATTCTACCAAAGTTTACCTGGCATTGAGAGAAATGTGCTATGTAAACTGTCTTGTAGGCTAAAGTCAGAAGTGGGCAGTAATTACCTTGCTGCTTACAAGTAGAAGCCTGAAGAAGTACAAAAATTCCAGAGCCTACAGTCTAGTCAAGATTTCTCTGTGCGTGCCACCTTTCCTGCAGATGAATTAGATTATTTCTAATTGTACTGAGAAGTAAAAACAATCTTTGCCTTATAGCATATATAAATATGATAAAATGAATGCAGGGATGTATACCTAATTGAAGGGGCTTTTAACCAAATGGAATGGACTCTAAAAACTAGCAAAATCTTCCTCTTTGTTAGCACAATGCATTTTCGTAGTGATTTTGGAAAAACACCAGTAGGGTGCACAGTTGGGCTGCACAGTGGTATGGTGTTGCCATTTACTGTAGCTTTAGTCCAACCTTTTTGATGTATGTTGTGTGGGTTTTTTAAGTTATTTCTGGGGAAGATTTTCATTGATCCCCTCCCTTGTAACTGTGGGAACAGCTTTAGAATTTGGTTATAGTGTACACTAAAAGCTCAAATAAGACAGGACAAAAAAATTGTCAGACCTGAAAAAATGTGAAAGGAACCCAAACCCTTTGCCTTTTAAGTCACTTATGACTCACAGTTTTGACTGACTGAATTTGGCAGCATTTGTGGTATTTTGGGTATATTTGTGGAAGCCCACAATAGTGGGTTTTGTCATCCTTTGTATTTAATAATTCAACACAGATTTTAGTCTTTTAAATCGTTAGAGTCCTTTTGAGATCTTTTCAGGATGAGAGTTAGCTTTGAATTATTTGAAAAGTATTATTAAATAGATTATGTAAAGAAAGTGTGATCTCCTTTGGAGGTTTTCTATCCTTTAATCAGGGGCAGAAATCCTGGGAGCAGGGCCAGAAGTAAGAAGTTGGCAGGGACTGTGCCTCCTATAGAAGAGGGAAGGGAATTTGGAGTCTAAACCTGAGCAGACAAGGGGACGGAGGAGAATAAGCCAAAAACAGGGTATGCAGCTTTGAGGAGAAGGGGCAGAAGCAGTGGGAAGTAAGGCATACTGACAGCAGCCGCTTGACCAAACCAGACTGTATCATCTCTTTCACAGCTGGAGTCAACCTGCATGTGGTCGCAAAGTTGCAGTCACCTGCCCTTGTCCTGTCCTTAGGGACAGTGATCTGCAGAGCTGTGTCCCCACATCATCACCTTGCTTCTGCCCCCTCAGCAGCAGGTCCCTTGGGACAGGGTGGCGGGTGCACAGCCCTACAGCTGTCACCCTCAGTGCTGGTGCTGGGAAGAGCCTGTCGCAAGCCTCTGACAGACTCTCTGCACTACTCTGGGCCCTTCATGTAACATAAGGGGGCTGGAAGAAATTGAGGATTTCAGCCTTGTTTTGAGTGAAGAAAAATCATCTAATCTAGCTGCTAGGACGAGTCAGCAGAAATAACTAAAGATGTGCAACATTTTAAGTGTTTGGTATGAGGGTGAATCAGCTGCAAAGCTTGGCAGGGTCCAAGTACCTGAACCTCAGTAAAGTGTGTTTTTTATTAAATGAGAGTAAATTACAGAAATCGAAGGTTTGACAAAGATTTTAGAGAAATTACTCTGACACTCAAAGGATGGACAACCATCTAAGCCGGCTTTCTACTCTTTGATTAAACTAATTAAAATGCATTTGAATATAAGGTAAATAAATCTTTAAAGAAGATATTAAAGTATTATATAGTAATATTATGTCAAAGATGCTTTATGAAATCTGATTATATCAAATAAAAAAAAGTCCAAACAGTCATTTTTTTAGAATATCAGAGCTCAGATGGTTCAGATAATTCAAGATCTAAAGAGTAGTGTTGAAAAGATATCAAAGATAAGGTAGTATTGGACTCCCTATAGACCGCTTCTCAGAGTCGTGTAGCTTTTCTCCAAAAACTAGCCACTGAAATTTAGTTAGAGGTAAAGCTGTTTGAATATTGGCAGAGCAGTACCAGAAGTAATCTAGCTGCAGTCATTTCAAGTGCAGGTGATCTGTCCTGGGCCAATCTCTCGATATGAAGGTAAAGACTTTAAACACAGTGCACAATTTTCTCCTTTTTGAAACATTTTTTAATTTATTCTGTAAATATGCTAGATTAATTTTCAGTAAACAATTCCTTCATGACCCGTGGGGACAGTTTCTGCAACTTGCTCACTCACACTTTGCTTAGCTATGATTTTCAGTTTATACAACTGATCAAACTAATGAACTTAAAAAGCAAGTAAATAATATTATGTTGTAATTAAGCGCTCTTGACTTTGCTTTTCGACCTTTTTTGGATGTTTGAGTATTTTTTCTTCAAAAAGCACTTAAGAAAATCCTGTAACGGCTTTTGGAGAGCCGTCTCAAGCTTACTGTCCCGCTAAGAACCACCAATATCACAGTCCGTGAGGGACCATGTCAAGTAGGTTACAGAGCATATCACATCTGTTGTTGCTTTCACAACCTCCCATTGAAGGCAGTTGAGCCATACCCTGTGATACTACAGTAGTGGTGCATAGCAGTTTACAGGCTAGACTGCACTTTATTGTTTCTTTTTTCTTTCCTTTTTTTTTTTTTTTTTAGTGTTCCACATTTCCAGGCTAATCTTGTTACACTTTAGTGACAAGAGAAACTTCAGAACTTTTGACAATTCCTTCACTGTGCAGCTTTGACAACTGGAATTAAGTGTCTAAATTAGGCTAGCTATCTTTTCACAACTGTGTGTAGGCTAAATTTAAATGTGATGTAAATGGTATTGCTATGTCAGCTTGAATGCAAGGATGAAATGAAGTTTTAAGCAAGAAAAACAGCTAGAAGAATTGATGAGGCAAACTATATCTTATCTGATACCACCTGTAACTTTGCAGACTTACCTGCCTGTGCAAGACAGGTTAACATTAAATAAGGTATACAGACCTCACAAATATAGCTTAATGCTGAACCCTATTAAAAATTTTTTGAAGAGGATGCTTTTACCACAAATGAATGCCTATGTGCATGACAGGAAATTTATTGTATCACAAATAATCTACTCACAGAAAAGAAGTAGCATCTGAGAAATGAATAGAATTTGTTAGTATATGGTCAAGCATTTTTATAAAAAAAGTAGGAATATTTCCATGGGGAAGCCGACTGGAGTTTTCTTAGTAAGGGCCACCTGCTTTTCTTCTCTCATACTGCTGCATTTTCTCCCATTCTCCAAATCTTGTGCTAATTAGCCTCCTACCTGCTTTTTCCCAATGCCAGTTCTCACTGTCTCACACCATGTTCAGTGCTTGAATCCCCTTCCTTCTGTCTTGTGCTGGCTGAAATCCATCTCTCTGCATGCTAAACGTGTTAATTAATTTTCTCATACACTGGAGTGATATATAAACTTGTTTTATCTAATCACACATATTGGTCATGTAGTTTCTTACAGAATATATGTACTTTCATATATGTTCTGTAATAACACAGGAAAATTAACTTAAGAGGCCATATCTCCAAATATATACTTCTCCATCATCCCTAGAAACTGAAAGTATCAGTCAATGAGAAATGCGTCACAAAGCAGTACATCTCTGGTTGCATCTCTGCTTTCCCTGTCCGTTTTCAATGCAGTCACGATTTTCTCTGAAAATGGAGGAATGTGCAGGGAAGGGAAAGCTGTAATGGTAGTGAGCAATGTGATAATATTGTAAGTTAGAACTGCTCTACTACAAAGTCCACTGCGGTACAAAACAGTAGAAAGAAATTGTACAGAACACTACATTGCATTTGGGATTACGATGTCTATGTAAGGGATGATTAGAAAATGACCACTTTGTCCCTAAGGAAAGGTACAATCTCTGCTAATTATTAAATACTCTATTTATGTACTCTTAATGAGGGTAGCAAATGATAACAAACATCCTGATTACACTAGTACAACTTCCTGTCTGTGAGAACATCTAGAACCAGATGCTGGAGATGTTTCAAGTAAGCATAGGTATAAAAATCTTTCCCCTAAATAACTCCATGTTGCTTTTATTTCAAAAGAAATTAGCTTAGGCCTTAAGCCAAAGTTTTAATGTCCTTTTCAAAACTATTGACAATGTTTGTGTATTCTTGAGATGCAAATATCTCACCTCTGTTGTATAAACAGAGAAGAGACAAAGTTTCTGCCCTGAAGACTTTCTCTGGCAATGAGTTCCGTAGTTTAACCAAATTTAAAAAATGTTGTTCTTTTTATGTTGTTGGTGGTGGTTTTTTGGGGTNGGAAGTTCAGATATTAATTTATTAAATCTTCTTTCTGGTAATTTGAGACAAAAATCTAATCTTTGTACCTATTGTGAGAACATACTAGTTTGTCCAGTTGCAGTCTTTTCTCTTTCTTCATGAAAAAGATTTTTCTGTGCAATCTTGTATCTTTCCTCTGGTTTTGCAGTTCCCTTTTTAGAAGGAGTGCCACATAAACGTAGAGTTCAGGTGAAGACCCATTATTGATTCCTTGAGGAAATTATAGTGGTTTCAGTGCTATTCTCTATCCAGTTCCCTGTGTATCTTAACATTGTGTTACCTTGCTTTGGCACAACAATCAGGTGTTTCTGCTGAGCTTTCTACAGTTAAATCAATGGTCACAAAATGTATTTTGTTTGATAAAATTAATTCAGAACTCCTGTAATTTTTTTTTTAGTTTGCATTACTTGGTATTTTTGAGCATTAAGTTTTATTTGTCTTTATGTTGCCTGTTCAGCTTGGTTGTTTAGGATTTCTGAAACTTTTCATGGCGTTTTTCATTCTGACTTGTCAGTTGTTTTATGTCATCTGGATATATTTTTTTAATTCACTACTCATTATTGTTCCTAGGAGATTTAGTCAGAAGTATGGAGCAATTAATTGCCATAGTGAAAATCAACCATTTATTTTTATTCTTTACTTTATAGCCAGGTTTTGACCCCATATAATAATTTTATATTAGGCCAAAATGTGCATCGCACATTAAGGGTGTGTATTTTGCAAGAGATCTAAAACATTCCTATGCTACCTCAGCACAAGAAGATACTTCTGTGAAAAGCACAGGTTGCACAACAAGTTTTAATTATCTTGGCTAGCTTCGAGTTTTTTTATGTTTTAAAGGATTCCATTGTATATTCATTCAATATGCCAAGGAACAATATATTGCAATATTTTTTATTTTGTTAGCACCCAGCAAACCTGTAACCCTGTGAATGCACTTTACAAATGTAGGTGCATCCAGAACCAAAGTGAGGCATCTTGCTCAATAAGGACCTTTCACCATCTTGTTGGTTTTATTTCAGCTGCTCTACCACTTACCTCCTTGCTTCAATGGAAAGGAAACTGCAAATAATAATATAAATGCAGAGTGAAATAAAAAAAGCATTAATTGAATGGAAATCCTTTAGTTCAATTCTGTCAGTGCCTACTTCTAATCTTACTTTGCTATTTTTGTCTTTTTATTGCCATATAGTGTTCAGACCTCATTAGTGCTATCTTGCTTCACTTTTAATAGCTTTTCTTTAAATCCATTAATACTCTAAATGGGATTACTCTTTCTGATGTCCAAGAGTCAGAAGGGAATCCTCAGAAGTGGATTGTTACAATTTAAAAAATCAGAGTATTGCTTCCACTAATACAAAATTTGGGTTCTTGGTAATCATACCTCCCTCACAGATGTCAACAGAGGTGTCTCTGTTTATAAGATCTGGCACAGCAGTTAGAGAGCAGAGAATTAAGCTTTTATGCATCCTCCCTTTTTCGTCCTTGTCCTTTGGAACGTGGTTTTGTGGAGGTGTGTTCTCGGGCATTTGCAAAAGAGAATGCAGTAGGGCAACTGTATGGGTAACTAGCTTTTCACAGATTTCTTAGGGTATACCACGTCTGCGGGCACAGCTCAGGACTTAAGGTGCAGAGCACTATCGTTTGTTTTGGTGGGAGGAATGTGGTATAGCCACGCTAAAGGTTCTCTTACCCTGAGTGTGTTCCCAGGTTTGCTGGTGCTTTCAAGTAGATCTAGCTTGAAACCTCTATTTATTCTGACTATATCTCTGATACGATCATAAAAGTAATAAGAAGATGGTCAGTTATTGTTTTAAATGGTTGGGTTACAGGAAATCCTTGGAACACCCTGCATTTTTAAAGATTCATGTTTTAATTGGGCCAGTTGGCTTTGCTTTCACCAACTTTTTGCAATGTGACAAGCAGCAGCTAGTAGGACTGGGAAAGACGAGCGAATTTCGAAACACAAAGCTGCTGACTTGCAGTTACAGTTTACCAGCAGGAAGGGGTTTATCTCATTACTTTTCCCTTGAGGTCTAAGCCCAGCCCACACACATACCAGAATATTTAAATATGTATAGAAACTATTTTCAAACCCTTCTGAATCAAGTTTTTTCTCACCCCAGCTGGCTTCATTTCTGTGTCTTGGCCTCTGTTGGGCTCCCATGTTGAACTTGTAATTCTTTCATTAGTGCTTCTTTAAGGAAAACTACAAAATCTGCTGACACAAAGAATTTTGTCAGTTGTATGAGTGAATCTTCTTTAAATGTTAAATTATGTTCCAGGTACATTGTTCTTAGTATCACTTCAAGGCTTAAGTTCACATTGTATGCTGGAATGCATCAGAATGTTGTATAGCATGAGTCATGAAGAAACCTGCAGACTATCTTTGAAAAAATTATTTATGCTGTGTCTCTTATTCTGAACTGTAGATCTGAGAATGTTTTAAACAAGGTTGAATTGTCTAAAACCGTTAATGAAAGAAAACCAGGGACCTAGAAGATAAGAGTAATTTCTGTGACATAATTCAGAGGAATATCTGAATATTCTCTAGAAATTTTTTTAACCTTTGTCTTTTATCTCCATAGAATCTAAGATTCCTGAAAACACTAGAGATTTCACCAAATAGATGTACTCATCTTGGCTTTTGAGCCAACTCTGCTGCCTCTAGATTGAGAGTTATGCAACTGACTGGTGAAATTCATTTGACTAATTCTTTGTTATAAAGAGTGGAAGGTGCGATAATAACTCAGTTTGGAACAGAAGCATGCTCAGGGTTAAGGATGTAGGTATGAGGTACCATCACAGATAAATACCATCTTCTTTGGAATCCTTTGTTTCAGAAAATGAAGTGTTTTCTTTCCTCACATTGAATTCCGTGTGATGTTTAGGAGCGTGAAGATCTCTGTGATGTTTTGTAGAGAAGACAGAATGTGTAACTTCATATGGTGATGGGAAGATAATAGTTACATAATGAATCTTTTTCTACACTGATACATATTACCAAAATTGTTAACATTAAAGTTTAAATATTTGGGTTTGTTATTCATGTTTATACAACACTGCATGGACACTGCAGGGGTACCTTCCTGGTATATTTAGAGAACTGAAAGGAAGGGCAGCTTTAAAAATAGGAGGATGGGAGCACAGCTGGGTTGGCTGGTGACCAAGCATCTCAGAAGCCCTTTAGTGACTCACTGTCACAGCTGTCTCGGCACTCCGATTGCCGAGCAGCCGCTCTCCAGGACAGCCACACTGCCAACCCTGTGATGTATCAGAGCTGACTTGAGCTGCTTCAGAACTATATGTAGCTCAAGAGCCACACATTGGTCCCTCTGGCATAGGTTGTTCAAGTTTGTTATGTCTTATGGTTGTTGGATATGCTGTATGGTTTGTTATCCCACTATGTTATGTAGATATTACAAGGCAAGAAGCATATCCCTGTGATAGTCCCTGTGAAAGAATTCATACGGGTATGAAATATAGATACTTCACATTTTTCTGAAAATCAGCTCGTGTCACTTTGATTCTGCAACAAAACTTGTTTTCTGAAGTTCAACTTTGAAACTTAATAGGCATTGAGCTTTTAGTGATGAATACTGATTAACGTGACTGACTTTCTGTGCAGTTTATTTCCAAACCAATTTTTTAAACTGGAATTTATTTTTGTGCCTCTGCTATGTGTAAGATATTAGACCTTTACTGTTTTTTATTTTATACCATATTATACCTTTCTTCTTTCATTATAACAGAAAAATCGTGAAAGCATGAATCTCATATTCCTTGTTCCTCCATTTAGTGATTTGATTACATCCTAGATTTTAGCATGCACAGAAGACACAAGCACTGAATACTTTTCTGACTGTGAATGTCTTTTTCCCTACTGCCATCGCAATTGCCTTGTGCACTTTTTTAGTTGATGCTGATTCTTGCTGACCTTAATCCCTCTTCTGAAGAGAAATGCCTGTCGAACCTTGTAATACTGTCAAAAAGCATGAAGTTCAGAGAATCATAGCCTGGTGATGGAAAAGTCCTGTTAGGTCATCCAGTCCATCTCTTGCCAGCACAAGATTCTCCACAGGGATACTCTCTAATGCTTTGCCTACTCAAGAATGGTCTGTAGTTCTTCAGCTGGAAACCCAGAGACTGACCCATTCATCGTACATACAGACGTCCCGTTGCAACATTTCTCCTCTGTATTTGCTTAAACTTTGACCTGGAGACTGTTCAGGTAATAACCAGTTGTCGATCCAGGGCATCTACATGTGCATGTGGCTGTGGTGTATCATATCCAAAAGGCGTGAATAAATACTGGCAAATTAACAAAATATTACGAGTGTCTTAAGGGACACATGACTGAGCAGACTAGTATCCTATTTCTGCACTGGCAGGCAATTCTTGCCAAGAAGCTGAGTATCAGTGACTGTTTTTTAGTTTAGTAGTATGGCAGCTGTCTTCTCAAGTATCTCAATATTATATTGGGTAAAATTTTGAGCTTAGCAAAGCTGTATATTTCTTTCAGGTTACCTGACCTATAGAGTAGTACGTACAGCTGTACATCTTACAATAGAAAGTCATTTGTGATACTGGAGGATCCTAAGTAAACGGTTATGGACTGATATTACTGAAAAGCTATCTTGCTGACAGTAGTCTCAAGTGAACTCTCTATATACATCTCAGAGTCTGTTTATTTAAAATAAATGTAATATATACCTATTAACAGTTGAGAGATTCTCAGGAGCAATCCTGGTTCATTTACGTGGTCCTGGGATGTAAGGCTTTTCATCTGCTACAGACCGTGTTGAGCAGAGGCTGGGTTTTGGAGGCTTTTATATGTATATTTGTAGTGGTCTTATTTGAACTAAAAAAGTGTTTCTCAAGGAATAAGCCATGACTCTGATGTAGGGTTTGCAGTTCAGTATATTCTTTGGGGCTGTAAGGAACAGTCTATCAGACCTCCCTGGCAGATTTCTAAACAGTACAGCCAGTCATTGTATGTTTAGTTTGTAAACTGTATGTCACAACTGTATACTAGCCAGTCATGTTGCAAGCTGTAAGGACAGTGGCTGCCTTGAATTACTATGCATATAATTAATCCTTAAAATAACTGTCATCTTCAATGTAGGGAAAAGCTTTGAAGGGTTATCTACAGTATAATTTTTTTTCTGTAGTGGTTTGATTTAACTATTTAGTAGAATATAGGAAAACTAGTGCTTTAAAAGCTTAGAATTTATGATAGAACATATAACGTGCCTTTTTTTATTGTGTTTAGTCTCAAGGTGTGCATTTTCCTGTTAGAAAAAATGCAATATTTTAATATTTTTGTACTAGATATTCTAAAAGTGAAAATAAAAAGTGCATGAACTTAGAAGTTGGTTTAATTGTGCCAAAGGGAAAGATAACAGCTTTGAAACTTTTTTTTTCCTCCAAACATCTTCTGAGAAGACCATGTTTACCTCACTTTGTATCATCAAACTAATCTTTTGATGAGAGCTACCTCTTATTAGGTCCTGCAGGACTGACTTCTTTGCGTTGCTGAACACTGATCAGCATAGCTCATAAACAGGTTGTAAAAAGGTGATTCATAGTGAAGATAAATTTTTAATTCTTTGTAAGGAAGTGCTGGAGTAGAGAAAACTGTTGAAAATATCTCATTTCGTAGATACATGGTAAAATCTATGTATGCAGTCCTCTTGTGAATTTTTGGGTGCATTGCACTATGTGAAGTATCAGTTCTATGAATATATCAATATGACAGGCTCTACTCATAAAATCCTTAATAAAATTGATATTTGAAACTGAAATATAAAATTCCATATGGGGAAAAGTATCATGACATGCAGAGCTAAGAGCAGAATTGAGGCTAAGAGATAGTCTTGCCAATGTAAACTGCTGTTTCATAAGAAGTATGGAAATCTATGTAGATGCAGAAATCTGGGTTTTCTTTAAATGTTAACTTTACCTGTATCATTCTCATCAGCAGAAGAAAAAGAAAGATTAGATGAAAAAATATGCTTCAGTTTGAGCAGTCATCATTGTTACAGAAAATCTTATTTTTTCTTCCAGCTAGGATTTGAATTTACTGTCCCGGTGAAAGATGGTAAAAATGGATAGGGTTTTGAAAACTCAAGTCCTTAGTTTATTATGTACTCTTAAAACTTTGAGAGCAATGTTCTTATTTGAAACAAAAATGTCGTGTAATTTATGAAGTTAATGGAAAGTAAAACTTTTGACATTCCTTAAATTTTAATCCCTCTGTAGTGCATGTGATTTCATGTGATCTCTTACCCTCTGAGAAACCGCTTCATTATCTTGCATAACAGTTTGGCAGATCTCCATTTTTGCCCTGCTGAATAAAGGAATAGTGTTTCTACAGAAACAAGTTTGAGAATTTACAAGATGGAGAAGCAGCTCCAGGTTTAAAATCCAGTTCTTAAATAACCACTTGTGAGAAGCCAAGCTTTTTTACTGTAGTCATGTTGCTATTAATATTATAATAGAGATGTTTTTGTAGGAGTTGAATTTTACAAAAAATTTTTGCAAAATATTTAGAAGCTTCATTCTGGTCTCTTTTCTAACTTGTGCCAGTATAAACAGGATCAGCAGCAGATACCTGGTATCATGACAATTTTATTCTGTTGTAGAGTTACAAGTTTCTTTTCTACCCAAAGAAAGATACTGTTCATATTTTATTACCTAACCTTTGTTTCTACAGGTTTTTTTTTTCTGCACACAGTTAAGTTTAGGACATGGCATTTTGGGGGGAAAAAAATCTATATTGAAGACACAAAAAAATCTGGACCTACAAATTTCAGTTCAAAATTTGTTTTTCACATACAAAGAATTCCCAGAGAGTGGTTGAACTTTTGTGGTTTCTTGTTGTAGGAGAGGAAGGCTGCACAAACTGACTCTGTGTGTCTCTCTGCTATGCGAGTGATCTGAGCTCAGTGTCCAGGGTAAAAAGAAGCTACACAGATTCACTGCCTGCAGATCATATGTTGAAGGTTGCACTGGGCTGTTGTTGGACTGAGAGGTCTGACAAGTGTTGGAAAAATTCTGTGCAAGGGCCTGAGGCTTCCCATAGCATTGGAAATTTAGAAAGACCCTGTGAAAAATCACAAGGAAAGACACAATTTCTATTCAGTTGCTATTGGGATATGTAGATAGCGCTCTATACTTTGCTTACTGTTCGTTTTTTCTCCTACATGGACAGATTTAGCCAAATACAGTTCAGAAGTTCAATTAATGTCCCGTTATTGATCATCGTAATTCTTAAATGCCAGATTTTAAAGGACGTGTGTCCAGTGTACTGCAGACAGTACTGCACACGGTTTATGCAGCAACTCCAAACCTGTGCTGTGACTCCTGTTACTGTTGGGATCCAATTGTTAACACTGGTAAAAACAAGCTGCGCATTCTTTAGGTCTGAAAAAAACAAGGCACTGGGCTAAAAATTGTTGTGTATGGGTGCATGCATCTATTCATGCATGTGTGTGTGTGCATGCATGGAAACTAGAGGTCACATGGATTGGCTCAAAAAGCCATTTTGAAAATATTTATTTTACTAGTAAACAAATCAATAGCAATCACTAAATGTTTCATTAGATTAATAATTTACACTCATGTAATGCGATTGATTTAGTTATTGTGGATACACTTGAAATAGTTTCAGCTGCACTTACATAGTTTTAATTTAATATAATGAATTAATGGATGAATCTAATTCCTCAGAGTGTTATTGAAACTGATTTAAATGTGTCTACACTAAACTGGGTATGAAAGTAGTTTAATTTAGAACACTACAGCAAAATAATTCATGTGTACAGCTGTAGCTGATACTTCTGTGTACACTGTCCTTGAAGTTGTGTAGTATCAATTCCAGTTACAGTACTTTTTCAAACTTAGTGCATGACCAAAGGAGTGGACAGCTTCTTTCATTCCACAGACATCCTACCCAAAACGTTGTCAAATAGATTTAAAAAATAATCAGAGGCATTCCTACTCTGATTCGCTGTGTTCTGGTGTAGAAATTCTGGCCAAGATGGGAGTGCTGCACTGATGACAGCAATTGTTCACTAAGGAGTCAATCCATTCATCTGAAATAACTGTATTCACTATGATCCAGTAAGTTTAGCCACCTGCATAGGCTTTTTGCTATCTATGAAGTAATCAACACACAGAACATTCATCAATTATTGCTGCATTAGCTGTTGAGTTGGAAATTTCATCTGCCTCTTGGGAATGGAAATTTAAATCATGAGAGAAATTAGGAGATTTGTACTTCTAATTTAATACTTGATTTCTTTGTTCTGCTAGACTACCACAGTGAGTGAGTAGTTCCTAATATGAAATGGAGTAGAAATAAAAGCCAGTGAACTTCAGCACAAGAAGGTAGGGAAGAGGTTTGTCTCTGTCACAGGAAATGGAGAAACAAGCCCCTTTAATATGTACATGAGTAGTGTATGATGAGCTTGCTTATGGTACTGTTGATGAACTGGTGGTGGTCTTAGGATACCAAGGAAATTTCTGTTAAGTAACAGTATCTAAACTTGCCAAAATAAAAGTGAAGTACTGGTAGTAAGACTGGTCTCTTAAACCAAGATAATTTGCCATTGGCTAAAAATAAAGTTTATAGATATGACAGAATGAGCCCTGGTGGAAAAACATGCCGTTGGGACCCACAAAGGCTGTAAACATTTTATGATATATGCCAACTCCATTTAGATTTTCTTTTTAAAAAAAGAGGGAATAAGTGGATGCAGCAGACTGATGTAATATTTGATTTACATTTTATGTAAAATAAGGGATTTTGCTATGGATGTCTTTAAGGGCATATACTGCCCACTTTAAACAAATAGTTCTGACTCCAGTCACATTTAAAAGATAAGTCAAACTTGTCCTCTGAGAGAAGGTACATGGCTGTAAACAGTGAAACTAAAATTTAGCTTATGCATGTGTTACATGTTAATACAACTATAGAACCACCGAATGGAAATTTAAAAAGTTTGAAAAACTTTGTGTTTATCTTATTTTGTGTCTGTTGAGTCCAAGTGTGTTTTTTCCACCACAATATTTTTTACCAAGTAAAATCACTAGGGAACAAGGTGCAGATAGTTTTGAAATGCACCCCATTTAGATGAGTTTGGCGTGAGGTATAAAGCAAGTTAAGGTAGTCAGGGAAGTAAACATATTCTATTATTGTTTATTTCAGCAGTGAAATACACCCCATGGAAGGGGTTCTTTTGCATTCGTGGGAGCGGTTAGACTAGTGCTTAGCGAGCTTTTCTACTTCTGTTTCTGCTTTTGAACTACTTTTAATCGTCCCACTTCTTATATTTATCACTAACGTACACGGACTGAGAAATTAAAATTCTTGCCAAAAGGCAAGATGCCACTCTTAAAAGTAGCTTCTGTTGGATCTGTCAGTTGATAACTAAGTAATGCATGATTTTTTTTCAGGTCATTTGAGCATATGAGGCAAAGATCTTGCTGATGGTGCGCCTGGTATCTTTTGTCCTATGACATTTTATCAACTAAAAGATTTCCTTCTTAATTTGACTGAGGTTGAGTGAAATATTCAGGAAATACAAGGCATGAGATGTGTATATGGCATATTGAAGAAAAAGATTTTTTAAAAAAAGCAAGATAATCAAGGGCTAAGAAAATCTTTTTTGGAATGAGACAGTATGCAGAAACAGACTAAAATGAGATAGGTAATAAAATAATGCTCACAGCAATAACACTGAAACATTGAGAAGTGACTAAACAGACTGAAAAACTGAGAGACCCACTTTTCAAAAAGCAGCCCTGATCATAACTGCATGGAGAAAAGACAAGGACTAACTTAAAAGAAAGCACAGGAGAAAAAAGTGATCTTTCTCTATTGCACGTTTGACTTTAGTTGGGCAGTGCAAAGTATCTCTTGAAAACATCCTAGAAATTACTTCCTTGCAGCAAGCCTTTATCCATCTTAAATATACAAACGCGATAGAAATCCCATTTAAAAACAATTATATTGAAGGCTGTCCTTAAGTAGAACCATTATGCAAACCAAGAAATACCGCAGATTCCTGGCATTCTCATTCTGTTAGAACTGCAGTTGGTCACACCAAGCTTTGTGAAGGAGCAGAGGAGCTGGGCAGGGCTGTGTTTCAATCTGTGATGTACTTGTGAGAGTTTCCGTATCAAGAAAGCTGCATGTCAGAAAATTTCTCCACTAGGAATGGCTCTTAGGACGGTGAAATTGTTGTTACCAGCCTGCCAAAACGAATCCTGGTAAGGAAAAATAAACAAATCCAGCGAAAGTAAAAGGTGACTTTTTTGCTTTCCTTTTATTATTCGCACAGGGAAGGGTGGAGTCACAGGGAATAATAGTACATGTTTCCTTTAACATTTAGAGACAACGTGATTCCACTAGCCGGGAAAATATCCTGCATTCCATTAATGTCTTGCAGTTTGTGTTTCAGAGTGATTTCAGAAGTGGAAACTCTTCATTGAATTTTAAGTCATAGCATGTCTGTGGTCTTTATGTCTTTATGGTCTTTGTATAAGAGAATAAATACCAGGGAGTTCAGTTACAAAAATTATTTTATAATCTTTAGATTCTGATTGAGATTTCTAATTTTCTTTGAAGTTTTAAAACAAATTATAAAAGTGATATTGTGGCTTAATTTAATCACAGTCATGATCTCTAGACACCTTCGTAGAAATAAATAAGGCTTACTTGACATCTTTGAAATATAAAGGACCTGTCCACTTATTTATACATCTGACACCTAAGACCAGCTTCCAGGATTAGCAGTTTCACATGACACTGCCAATTTTGTGTATTGGTTTTCATTGTAATTGCCTGCAGATAGTTTAATACCACCATGTCTACTGGACTATGCCAAATTCCCTCTGGCTGTCAGTGAGATTCTGTGGGTATCGTGGATCCAGATATTTGGATGTTTAGTGTAAAACTCAATTTCAAAGATATGATAATGCAAAGGGCCAAATTAAACTTCCATACATTTTGGTAGAACTCAAGGCGTCTTACAAGAGAGTTAGATCAGTGTCTGTAACAATGACCTGGTGATATAGTCACAATTCCACAGGCAAGTGGGAAAAACATGTGCTAATAACGGTCATTTTCTTCCAGTCTGCTCCAAATACGTCTGTAAGTTAGAAGGGGTCAAGAGAAACGTTTTACTGGTGTCTTTTTTTTTTTTTCTCATTATTTTAATCTCTTGAGTTGAAGCCCTATTTCAGTTTGCAGACACCTCCCACTCTTCTGTATTCACACAAAAGAACAGAGGTTTTTAGAGATGTATTTGCTACTCCCACAATGATGGTCTAGCATGAAGTATTATGCTTTCGGTCTTATACAGAAAGCATAATGTACATTTCTGTCATGTAAAACATGGCAGGTTATATATGTTAGGTAAACATTTTTAACATTTTCTAAAATTATGTACCTTTCAGCATGCTTATTTTTAAATGTAAAATGTAGGAGATGGGGCTTCTGCGCTCATAATTTGATTTTTGGCAACCATTTTTACATTATATGGTTATTTCAGAGGAGATTTCGAAGTACCATGTCAGAACAGTCCTACCATGCATTGCAGTTAGCTGAAAGAAAAATGAGCTGGTATCTGCAGCATTCTTTCAAAGCATCTTTCCTATGATTTATCGTTCAATGGATTGCTCCTCTTGTGGAATTATTCTGTAGTTTTAATTGAGGAAGAATAAGAAATAATACCACCTGTTCATATAGCGGCTCATTTGCTGAACAGTTGCAACATCTGGAGCCTTGCCAGTTGGTTTGCCACTGGAGGAAAAAGTTATGATCTAGACTGTAGCATACTTTCTGGAAGTGACTACCTACCAGTCAGTCATCTCTATCTTGAATAACGATATCTACAGATGGTGAGTATATGATCTTCTCCTTCAGCCCAAGTATCAGTAGCTCAAGAAAAACTACATCAAAATCTACATTAGATATGGAAACAGAGAAAGCAAGCTCTCTTGCTGTTTGCATGAAACCAATTTGTTGTGTCGATAGTAAAGTCTTTCTTCGGAGACTGACAATTAGCTATAGGTTAAGGAAAAACACTGCTGAAACTGAGTGGTACAGTGCCATCTAGCAATTTCCAACTTAGTGTTTACTGTTTTTTGCAGTGGTAGCATTGAGAGACCTGAGCTGGTGATAGTGTCTAATTGTGCTAAGAGCTCTCATTGTATGTATATACAGTAAGAGGCAGTTCCTGCCCTGGAGAGTTTGCACAGTTAAACATAAAAGATGGACAAAGCAAAGGAAGCAAACATGCAAATAGTTGTCTACCAGGGCAATGAGAGAACTAGGAGTGGCATCCATCCAGGATGCCACTGGACCTCCAGGCCAGTGGTCTGTATGCTAAATGAGAGTGCCTTGAGGGGCGGGGGGGGGGGGGAAACAACCCCAAAAAAACCCCACAACTTGAAGGAGTAAACCTGCTCTTTTTGTTTTGAGAGGGTCAGTACACAAAAATAGTTTTTCCTAGCTGTTCCTTTTAGACAGCTTGCAGCAGAATGTCTCTGGCCTTCCAAATGCACCCCCTAGACTTCATTATTAATTATTAATTCATTATCCAGTAATATAGACTTAAATTTCAATAGAGAAGGTTATATCATGAAATTATTAAATATATTTCAAATTTCTTCTAATGCAATTTTGCTGCTGGAAGCAGCAGAAAAAAAAAAAGAGAACTTTGTAACTCTTCAAGTCCTTACAGATCATTAGCATATAAGCTGCAGGTAAGTGATTGTCCATCTGCCACAGAATGAGGGTATCAATGCCATTTTGGCATCTTCATTTGTGGAGAGGCAGCAGATAGATGGATGCATCCCTCCACTATTGCTTCTGAGTCCTGCATGATGGTAGATGATTTCTAAAACAGCATTTTGATAAATAAAATATGAAATACTCTTGAGAGATGCTTGTCCAGAGTTCTCCCTTGTTTAAGTACAGGATTTGCTTTGAGAGACATTTTGACACATCTGGATGCACAGCATGTTAGCTGAAGGCAAACAGACATTGCAGCGATAAGGGACAGCTGGGTCCTGCTGGCTCAGCACGCTGGAGGCTTGCACTAAAATGCTGACACTGCATCGTGACCGCAGTTCCCAGGTGATCACTCCATTGCCTGTGACATTAGAAATCAGCAGAAAGTTGGCTGAGAAATCATTCATGCAAACTCAGAGAGAGAGAAAGCAAAAGAGAAACCACAGCTGACTCTCTGGAGAAGAGGCAAATTGCTAAGGTTCTCCATTACAGAAGTTCTGGCCAGTTCATTCCATTCCTCAAATCAAGTTAGAGGTAGGTTCAGATTCAGGTGTATACATTCTGTCAATTGCTATGCCCTGACATCAAGAAATATGAAAAAATACACAATAAATTTTATTTAAAGTCACATAGCTTGTATAAATGTGTAGGACTTTTTTCATATTAGCTCGCATTCTCTCTATCCATTTTTATCTTTTTGCTTATTTCAGGGGGATCAGCAAAAGGAGGGGAAGGAACGCATAAACTTCCACATGGCTTATAGCCATTATTTATCACCTCAGTATGTAAACACCTTCAGGTTTTTTTTTCATTGGTAGAAAGAAAAATTTGGAACACTTGAGCAACTGAAGTCTTTATATAAATTTTTTTGCTTTACTATAGGTTTTGTGGTTTGGCAAGTAAAAGTTGAAATAAGTGCAGAAAGGAAGAAATGTTCATAAGTATTTGTCATGGTTTAATCCCAGCTGACAACTAAGCACCACACAGCTGCTCACTCACTCCCCCCTGCTGGGATGGGGGAGAGAATTGGAAGGGTAAAAGTGAGAAAACTCATCGGTTGAGATAAAGACAGTTTAATAGGTAAAGCAAAACAAGGAATTCATTCACTGCTTCCCATCGGCAGGGAGGTGTTCAGCCATCTCCAGGAAAGCAAGCCTCCGTCATGCGTAACAGTTCATTGGGAAGACAAAACGCCATCACTCCGAACATCCCCCCCTTCCTTCTTCTTCCCCCAGCTTTATATGCTGAGCATGATGTCATATGGTGTGGGATATCCCTTTGGTCAGCTGGGGTCAGCTGTCCCAGCTGTGCCCCCTCCCGACTTCTTGTGGACCTGGCAGAGCATGGGAAGCTGAAACAAAGTCCTTGACTAGTGTAAGCACTACTTAGCAACAACTAAACCATCTCTGCATTATCAACACTGGTTTTAGCACAAATCCAAAACATAGCCCCGTACTAGCTCCTATGAAGAAAATTAACTCTATCCCAGCCTAAAACCAGCACAATATTTTTTAGGTTAATGGCATATTACATTTAGTTAGAGCACTAAAGCAATTCCAGAGGGTTTTTATTTGTTCAGAATTCTAAGCGTAGACAGTCCCTGGGACCTCGTGCTTGTAAATAGTTTGCAAACCAACAGTAAATATGACTGAGAAGTATTCCTGCATTAATTGCAACAGGGTGTGTGTGGTTGCTGAAAAAATCAACAAAAATGTTGTTAAGATGAGAAATTGTATTCTGAGACAAACAATTCTCTCTGTTGTATATCTTGACCAAAACAGGTAAAGTGTGTACAAATTGAAGTTTACCCTTAGCATTTTTTTTGTTTAATCTAAAATTAGATGCCTTATCTGCCAGAGTACTGCTTTAACAATTCAAAATGAAAAGCTCTAAAGTGAAGTTCTCTTTTGAAAAAATAAGAGTTTGCCAAAGGAAGGCTGTTAATGTGTGCTGCTTGCTACAGAGAGGTGCTACAAATAGGGGGGGGAAAATCACCATACCCACTGATTTGGCAAAATAGTTAAAAAGGTATTTTCTTTTATTACACTGTGCTTTAGCAAGATAAATCTACAGCATCTAACATCTCAAAATTAAAATTAGAACTCATTAAATGGTACTTAGTTTAAAAAATTAAAAACCAGTGACGGTATACTGTTTCTTTTGCGATTTGTTTGTAGAAGTGGTGTTGAACGGTGGACATGCTATATTAATATTAAGTATATGATATATCGCTATGTAAATGAGATTATTTAACTGTGGAAAACTCCGTATCTGTCAATATTTGGAAGTTATAAACAGGTACTTGGGAAGAAAACAGGAAAAAACATTTAAAGTATTTTGAAATGTATTTGCTTAAAAAATGTTGTAGAAGCAGAACAGGAGAGTTAATTATTCTGCTTGGAATTCTTGAATATTTATTTTAACGCTCAAATTTAAAATGTAAAAGGCAGACATTTCAGTTATTATTATATGGATTTTAACTTGGCTTTAGTCATAACCGTGATGACTAGACGCAGAGAGGGCTGCAGGATTCAGAACAGGAGGGGAATGAGTTAAACTGTGTTTAGATAAGTTGGATATATTCAAGTTGGCAGTTCTCGACGGAATTCATCCTAGACTACTTACAGAAGTAGCTGAAGCAATCTCTGAAGCATTAGCAGTTATCTTTGAAAACCCATGGAGGATGAGGGAGAGAGGTCCCAGTGGTCTGGAGATGCACGTAATACAGTATGTCTCTTTAAAGAGGAGAAAAAGAAGAGCTAAACAATCGTAGACAAAGGAGCTTCACTAGTATCAGTGAGATACTAGACCAAATTGTTTAACAACCAGTTTATAGTATCTTGAGGATAGTAAGGTGGTAAAAACATTGAACGTACCTTTGTGATGTACAAATTATATCAAGCCAAGTTCCTTACTTTTTTCAATAGTTAAGTAGCCTGGTAGATGAGAGAAAGTCAAAGTGGTGTTATGTATCTGACTTTAGCAAGGCTTTGAACACAACTCCACATAACATTCTGATTAGCAATCTAATGAGGTAAAAATAGAAATCCACTGTAAAACTGTTCAAAACGACCTGCTCAGTATACTAGTATCAGTGGTTTGCTGTCAGAAAGGGTAGCCGGTTCAGATGGGTTCAGCAAGTGTTCATCCTTCCATCCCCAGAAGGACAGTTTTCATGCATAGTTTGTATGAGGGAGCGGAGAGTATGCTTGTAAGACATCTGGATGATAACAACCTGAAACTGCTTCTAAGTCCTTGGAGGGGCAGGTTGGAATTTGGAATGATCTCGATTAATTGAAGAAATGGTCTGAGATCAATAAGACATAATTCAGTAAATTCAAAAGCAGAGAAAGAAGAAATCAGATGCAAAACAAAGTGAGGAATAACTGATTGGCAGCAGTAGTGCAAAGGATGAATGGGGAATTGTGGAGGGCCGCAAACTGAGTATGTCAACACTGTGATGCTGTTTCAAAAAAAAGCAAACATTGTTCTGAAATATATTCATAGGATTGTCAATATCAGATGTATTAGTGAGACCTCCTCTGAGGCCAGGAGTAATTTATTTGCTTTTTGGCTCTGCCCTTAGGAAGAAAACAGATAACTTAGTGTACAGAAGAGAGCAGCAAATACGGTATGTTTAGAAAAATTTGTCAAATGGGGTTTGCTAAACCTAAAAAAGGGAAGAAAAGAATAAACATCAGTTTTCAAAGAGGGGAAAAAGCTGTTGAAATGTAAACAGCAACCATTGTTCCCCAGGACCACTGGCTCTAGGATCAGAGATCTTGCAGATCTTGCAGCAAAAGTGAGAGACGCAGGTCAGCGCAAAATCCATCAATCCATCATTTTGTCTTCAGTCCCCTTCTGATCACATTTAAGCGAAGTCATGAACTGTGGTTTGTGCTGAGGTACACGTGCACAGACCATGTTTTGGAGATTTTTGAAAACAAGTCTGAAAAACACCTGTAGGAGATTTAGTTATATTTATCTTGACTCACTGGGAGAGAATGGGCTAAATCATACAGAACATTTTAATGAGATAAGGGCTGGATTT
Organism: Fregata magnificens; assembly: GCA_013389945.1. Lineage (NCBI taxonomy): Eukaryota > Metazoa > Chordata > Aves > Suliformes > Fregatidae > Fregata > Fregata magnificens. Next base: position 52,796 of record WAAD01004618.1, read on the forward strand.
TGCTCTACAGCCTTACCTGATTTTTACTGTGCAGTCTTGTCAGATCTGGTAACGGATGTGTGGCCCCAGCAAAGGTGATGATGGGGAGGGCAGCACCTCCAGAACAATTCCTGTGACTCACAGCTTGCTCCTAATGACTACTTGGGAAAAAGAAATTGACCTTGGCCTGGGTGAATTGTCCTTCAGGCTGTCAATCAAGCCCTGCTGGGCTAGATGATCTCTTGACATCTCTTACAGCCTCTAATTCTGTGATTCTCTGATTATTTAAATGTCATTTTCTGTGGTCAGACTTACAGGCTAAACCAGCAAGTTCTATTTAGACTTTTCACTTTATGGTTCATTGACTAAAAGAAACATTCTGATCTGTTGGTTTACTGTGGGTGAGAAACATGTAGCTAGTCAGTACTCAGTAGGGAAAAAGAATATTTCTTCAGCATCTAGGTTAAAATAATTTTTCATTTGCATGTTCATATGTTTCCCTAAAACCAGAAAATATATTTTTTAAACTTGGAGAAGTTTAGAATATAAATAAAATTATGTTTAAATATTGATACAGTTGATGAGATAAAAGTATGTGAAATATGAATCTGTATGGTAAGCTAATTAAATCTCCTACATACATGTTTTCCATATTATTAAAAAAATTGCAAATGTTGCATCTTAAGGCAAATTGTGACCATATCCAATAATTTTTAATGGTTGACTTACAGTAATGTCTAAAATTAGTGTTTCGCTAAAAACACTTAACGGGCTGTTACCTACAGAAAGGTGTCACTTACGAGCTGGACTCCTATAATCATCCTGAATGTTCAGTTTCTCTCATGCTAGTTTGGTACTGGAAGGGCTAGTTAGTTACTCAGCTAGTGTATCCTGGTGAGGGTCTGCCTACATCAAAACAGATGCACTGATTTAGACTGAGAATCTTTAGTGCAACCTGCAGTAGGTGCCTTGACTTCCTGCAGTATGCTTTTGGTAACAGCTAAACACATTTTAATTCCTCAGGACCAATCTATATGGGTTAGCTGCATTCCTGTATGTTCAGAATCCAAGCAGATGTATAGATAAGATGTATAGGGCAAGCTTATCTTTGGTTGCTGGTTTTTTGAGTATAGTGGACTGAAATATGTGAGTTGAACTCCCTCATGTGAATGATGCAAGTATCATGAATTCCCTGTCTAGTTATATTATAGAAGTATTCCTTATTGCTGTAGCGGCAAGCAGGCATTTCAAGCAAGGAATAGAAATCTTTTCCTAAAGGTGACGTTAAAGCATTTTTTATCACCTGCTGTTTTACTTTTACAGTAAACAAGATGATAGGATGTTTGTATTCAAACTTCCAGCCTAGAATATTTTGAGGAGAGGGAGAACATCATTAGAGATCACAGGTTGAGAAGCTGGGTGATGGTGTCAGTGAATTACTACACTAGAGTACATGGAAACAGTGTGTCTCTCTGGGATAGTGTGCTTTCCTCGGTTATGTACTATTTAAAGTAAAAGGGCTTTTAGTTTAGTGGAGGCAGAGCAATTAGGATTCCCCTAGGGGGAGGTAGATAATTATTTTGGAAGATAAGAAGCATCATCAAGAAGTTTCTTAACGTGCTCAGCTAATTTTCTCAGTGTTGAGAGAATTTCCTAGTTTTTGTTGTGTATTCTTAGGAACCAGAAATACCTGGTATTAATCTCAAATATTCTTCTAAGGGGCCAAAAATCTACAGAAATAGAGACAATGCCTACATAGCTAGTAGAATATACTAACAGAATATAGTAACAGTAATATCTTACTTTTTGCATGTTGGGGTGTGGGGAAGCTCTTTCTCTTTCACTGACATGTTAAGGTTTGGTTCAAAGTTGACTTACAGCAATGGGAGAAATTTGTTGTTAGTGAATTGTTAAGGTGTTTATTTTGTTATTGATGAAAAAAAGATAGTGATAAGCAAAAACATTTCCTGGAAAAACGTGGAATATAAAAAAATAGAAGTTCAGTGGACTTTCTCTCTCAAATGATGTACTTGAAGTGCTGGTGTAGAAGATAGTTGCCTGATATGTAGTCATTTCTGGAGTATTACATATTTCTCAGTTTAAACAGTAAGGGTGAAATGGTGCCCAAGGATACAGAGTCTTGGAAACTGCAATACACAAGATCCCTGAGCTGAAATTAATCCTCACACTCAGGCCAGCATGAGGTTTGACGTATGCCCTCGTGACGGATGTCCAGCCCATTGGTGAGGGGAGTACCTAGAAGTTCCTCCTCCTATCTGACCCCTGCTTCATGGCCTGGCTGTCTCTGCAGAGTGTTCCACTGCGAATTAGTGAGAACCAGGGTGGATCCACAGTGGTTCGCAGTGATAAGACACAAGCTTCAAAAGACACTAAAAAGATACGTGTGTCCTGAGTAAAATCTGCATAGCTACTTCTGTTGATTGCATTGAGAAATCTCAGAACTAATCTAAGTAGCAGGATATCCCTGTGGTAAGGACTCAAATAAATCTGCCTAATTCTGTTTTCTTTCCATTTCACCTGGGCAAATAACGTCTGATTACTCTGTCTCATGCTATATTTTCCTTCACATCATTGTACTTGCTTTCTGTTGTGAGACTGCAGCTCGGCCCGTCTTTGCCTATGTTAGCAGCAAATTCGGAATCCATCCTCTTACAAAAATCAATTGAGCCAGGTCCTGTTCTCTGCAGTGGTTGTGTAGCTTGAGATATTGCGTTATCTACTAGACAAGAATAGCCGGGAGGGGGCTTGGTGCGCTTAGGTGGGTCCCAGTAACTCTAAGGAAGGAGCTAGTGACCAAGCTGGGAAAGAATATGACTGGCTAGAAAAGAGGAAGAAGGTTATATTCTGTAGAAGAAGTTTGGAAGATGACAGAGCCAAATGTCTGGAATGCCAAAGTGGAGAGAAAATCAAGTAGGCACCTTTCTAGTGACCACAGCCCACAGCTGTCAGAAGCACACTGCATACTCCCCCATTGCTTCCCCATGGTGACAGATGTCCTACTTTTGCAATTCAAAAATCTGGTCTTGCTAACTTATGAATTATACAAGGAAAAAACACAAAAATCAGTTCACCCATCACTGAAAAGAAGCTACCTCTAGGCTGCAACATTGTCACTGTTTAATGGTGCGGGACAACTGTATAGAGCACTTATGACTTCAGGAAAATGTTAAGCATAAGATAGCTATTCATTTTTTAAAAATGACCAGGCTGCTAACACTCTAACGTTGCACGCATGGGAACACAGACACGTATGCATTGGTTTTTCATGGCCACACATTTTCAAGGCATTTTGTCTTTTATCTGACTGAAAACAGTACCTTAGTGCCCTATCCTGTGTTGAACTGGGGGAAAAACTGACTTTCTAGATCATTATTGTGAGCATTTCTAATAATACCTGCACCTTCTCCCTCCTGACCTTTTATAAAAATAGATAGCCCAGCTGATCCTGGGTAGTTTAAAGAAAACAGTGAACTACTTTTCCAACAGCTCTGATTGCAAAAATATATTTGCTTTGATTTATGAAAATTTAAAATCTTTTGGGCATAGGGGATCAAACTTTGTGCATACTTAGTAGCATTTTTTGCATTATTTATGTCTTCAGCTGTGAATAATAGCAGCAGCATTTATACTCGGGAAATAAATTGTGCCGTTAAACATGGCCTGAGTTAGTTGTCTGCAGAATAAACTTTCCCCACTCTGAAGGAGGTAAAAATACTGTAACAAAAGAAGTTCTGAGAAAATATTTGAACAGAGAAAAGTACATAGGAGTGGCAGACCAATCCTGGAAAATAGTGCGGTATTTTCTAGCTTTACGCCAAAAAAATTGGCAAACATTCGGGTATTGTGGCTTGAACTTGGGTGGGAATGATATTTTAACATAACTGCCTTTTCCACTTGCATAAAAAGTAGCAAATACTCAATGTTATGAAAGGAAGAGATGGATCTAACCCTCCCAGTTCATTGAACAAAGTGAA
>WAAD01004618.1:66381-96384 GCA_013389945.1 Fregata magnificens
AAATGCTCTCTTGCTAGCAATTGAACGTAAGAGGGGAAAATAATGTGGAGCTGAAGAGCTCTGATCCTTATCAGAAGGTAGGTTTTGCAGGCAGTGCTGTAGTTATGCTTTGAAGCTTATATAATCATACACAAAACTGTCACTTGCCTGCAGTCCCTGGAGAACTTCTCTGAGGCCAACCTTTGTAAATGTATTAGCAGCCTGTGCCTCTCACGGAAGTTTCTGAGGTTCACAGTAAAAAGTAATGCTGACTTCCTTCAATACAGCTATTAAATTTTTGTTTAGCCTGGAGATATCCAGTAGGAGTTGAAGATGCTAATAAACAGGTACGGCTTGACATCAGACTTAGTTTAACATCCATACAGGAAGATATTGTAACAGGCTATTTTGAACTTGCTCCTACAGTCTTGGATCGAGATCCTCCAAACACTTGTCATATTTAGTACTCAATAACAAGTCACAGATTTGGTTTTAGCATAATTACATGCAAAAATTGACTGTCTGTCCTTAGAATGAGATGTTTACTATGCGTAGAAGACCTTGGAAATAGCAGACTTTTGGGGAAGGGGAGACGAAATCAGCTCTTAGGAAGTGCTGATGAAGTGTTTGATGCATGTTTGGTATCAGCAGACCATGGTTCCCCTCGGCAGATAGTCTCGTGAAAAATGCTTACCTTTTTTCTGTTCCCAGAGCAGAGTAAATAAACACAGATAAACAAAAACAGGCTCTTGGACAGGTTAAGGACGTGTCTTAAGAACTGTTTGAAAAGAAATCCTCTTCATTGGAAAGCTTTCTAATTTGTTGCAGAAAGTGACTGTGCAGAAGAGGTAACTGTTTCTTAAACAGTCATTTATTTTGGTGATCTTTCCTGGTTTTTGAGCAGGAAAAGCAGTTAAAACACAGTCCTAGAAAGCAGTGAGCTTTATTTATATATTTGTAAGCCTTTTTATGTGTTCTGTCTTGAGACTGCATAATCAGTAAGAAACAGTTATATTATGACCACAGAACAATTTTTATTCACAAATTAAATAGCAAGTGTGAAAAACATGGAAATCAAGAGAAAAAGAGAGTAAAAATTACAAAGTAGATGCTTATTTGTGCATCACTACTGAAGGAGTGTCATACGTGGTGTTAGAACATGTATTGCATCCTGTGGCTGCTGCTAAGCCACAGTGTGGTGGCATGGAGCCAAATATGTCAGTTTTTCACCACCTCAGTGTTTCTTAATCAGTAGGGAATCCCTAGTATACTTCCTAAGAAAGATCTCACCTTCCTTTTCAATTATATGCCAAAAGGGTGGAGCTGCAGCTGAACGGAATATGATGTTCTTTAACATTGTATGTCCTCAAGGCTTTCAGTGTATACATACATGTTAACTGATTTAATGGTTGTGTGAATTTTACCCAGAATGTTTCGTTTTGTGGCAATAATTACATAATGTTATAATTACATAATGTTATAAAAATCCATCATTTAAACCCCAAGCTGTCAACTCCATGATTTTCATACAAATTCAGAAGTTAGTTTGTTATGTGGTGTACAAAGACAGTTTTGTTTTAGACACAGTATGTCCTCTTAGCTGGAGAGGATGGTCTGCCAAGAAATGAAATAAAGCGAGAGATACATGTGGTGCTGAGGAGGTGAGTAGGAGTCCTATAAAATGTGTAACTTTGTTACGCATAAGATTTTTTAACACAATCAAAAATAATCCACTTTCTGTATAAGGCAAGAACAGAGTATGCGTTTCATTATTGCAAACCCAGATTCTGTGACAAGCTAAGATTTATGCACATCAAAACATAGAAAGATGTCTGTCCTGGCGTTTCTTAAAGCCAGCCAAAAAAGTGGTTTGTATAGGAGTCAGGGTGTGGCATTTCAGCAGAAGTTCAAGAGTCAGATCCACCCCACAGTCATATGCAGAAACGCCTTGGCCTAGTCGAGGGAACAGTCTGTCCAGGTCCATGAAGCACTACAATGTGCTCCAAGCAGCCGTGCTCTCTGTTGGAGACGAGATGCACAAGGCCAGATGCTGATTAGAACGCAAATCCTTTTTAACAGTGACTTACATGGTCCCTGGGCGTTTGAGTCCACAATTTAATGACAGTTTATCTAAATGTCATTTGCATACAGTTCAAAACTTAGTTTATTATGCACTATAAAAACATAGCTTTGTTTTGGAAACTGTGTGTCCTTTTAGCTAGCGAGGACGGTCTGCCAGGAACTGGCATGGGAAACAAGGGAAAACTGATGAAGTTTACCAGGGGAAACTGGAAAATGGTGATAGAATATTACCTCCTGTCAAAACCCGTTTAATATGCTGTGTCACTATTGAGTCATGGTAATGATTTTGAGCCAGTTTAGAAACGGCTTTCTTCTAAATCTATGTGGCAGGCTGGAACCAGAAGGAAGTGAACATTTTCAAGAGGAATTTCCGTGAATGTGCGTATCTATATGTATGATTTTAAAAAGATCACTTTAGGGAGTAAATTTCTAGAACCGTATTAGAACAAAAGTTACATTGATGGAAACTTTTTGATGGGAATAAAAGTTAAAGTCTGATTAGTGAATTGATTCTTTAATTTGCCTGAATGTAATTTACTTCACTGCTGTAGGTACCTCGGATTAAGGCCAAGCTGCAAATGGAATTGGTGTTGATAAGTCTCATTACCATCAACAGCATCATCTCCAGTTGGAGAGTGATAGTTATAGCACTAATATAAACAGTAAAACTGAACACACCACAACTTTGGATCCTGTCCTGCTCTTACTGAATTCTAGGGCAACACTCCTATTGGCTTCAGTAGCAGCAGGAAACAGGTCCAACTGAATTATTTGACAGGAAGATTTTTCCTTAACTCTGTACTGGCTGAGCCATATAGGCAAATTGTTAAAAGCTCTGATACCTAATCCAGAAATCTTCACAGCTGAACAATGCTGATTTATGCACTGTCTGCTGGTGATAATTTATTAGCAAGAGGATATTTGCTCCTTCAGCTCTACCACGAAAAATGCATGTTTCAAGCAAGGTTTTGTCCTCAATTTTCTCTTTTTCTAATAGTCTTTGAAATTTGTAACCTGAAGACCACACCTAATGTTGAGTTACTCTGTTACTTATTCAAATAATAGAGACATTAAATTCACCTTTTTTTTTTACAGTCTATTTATAGTTTTTCAAAAGAGTACTTAGAAGGGGTATTTTGAAACTGCAGCAACTATGTGTTGCCATTAGCAGAGTTTCAGGCAAAAATACCATGTTTTTGCCTTTTTCCTGTCAAGTCTATGAATGCAAGATGGTTTATGTATCTTTGGAGCCTGTAACAACATAAAAATGTCTGTAAATGATGCCTCCTAGATTTCTAGTGTATATATTGAATGTATTTCATATCACTGTTTCTTATTTGCAGTAAAATGTGCTTGTTTGGATGTCATGGGCCACTCTGTGGAGAATGCTATACATTAGCACATGCCAGGAAATTCATGGCCCCATGCAAGAGTATGGGAGGCAAGTGAGCTGTGCTGCTTCCAGATGATATGAAATACTGTGTTTATAGTGGCTGCGTGCTGTACCTTCCTGGCTGATGCTGTGGAGAGGTATTTAAGGGTGTGGGTCACAAGTTTACGGCTCTTGCTCGCTGGCCCAGCAAAGGACCTGCGCACAGAGTTAGGCAGAAATTATTTCTGGCTTTAGTTAGAACAGATTGCATACGGGGACCTATTTTGGCTAGCATACAAATAAACTTAATGTTGACTTTCCAAAGTATGCGTGCTCCTGTTTGAAGCTGGATTTTACATTTAAATTTAAAGGTAGTAATGTCAGACTTTTGATGAGGAACTTTGTCTGTCATTTGACACTATACGGTACAAAATTGATTCCACATTATCTGTATACAGATAAAGTAATTTTTCTCTGATACCAGTTAAAATACCAGTTCTCATTCTACATGTTTTTCATTATTTCTTAGCACTGGATTATATCCTTTACAACAGAAACAAATGAAACCTGTGGTAGGGTTCCTGGATGGGAGAATTCTTCTGTCCCTCAGTTTTGCTTGCATTTGTGTATGTGTGTGTAGGTTTTTACTTTGATTTGTCTCAGTTTTGGAAAAGAGCTGAAAAAGATTTTTTTTTTTTTTTTTTTTTTTTTACCCTAGGAGAGTGTATAAAAACAAGATATTCTCCAAAAATTGACAGCTGGAAAAAAACCTTCTGCTTGATGAGCAGAAATACTGATCTGTGATTCGCTGTGAGTTAGTGCCTGAATGCCCTACACCTCTTACTGCCGTATCTTTCCCCATAAAGGTAGCCTCTAAATTGTTCACTATTCACAGCCACCTTGTCCTCAATACTCTTCAGCGTTTCTATCTGCTGTCAGTTGGGTAGAGGTAGCAGGTAGGCAAGATGATAAAACAAGTTTGTTTTCCTGGGAAACCTAGAAAAATGATGAACGGACACTTTTGTATTTTGAACAAGAAGACTGATTATATTAATCAGCATTGCCAGTCCCATTTGGCACTAGCTATTGTTTAAATATCATCAACAAAGCATATTGTAAACGGCTTGTAAGAGGAAGCAATGTAGTCATGTTGTCATCATTTCACTGGAGGCTGTTAGTAGTCAGGAGATACATTTGTCAGATCTTGCTTTTACTTCATCTGGAAAGATCAGTTTGGCATGATAGTCAGTTAACATTGCATATTTCCAGTGTCCTTCCAGGCTGCAATTCTGTTCTCTTTGTTGTTAAAACGTGAATGACTTTTTAATTCAAGTTATAAAGATTTGTGTGCAGATTTTCCTTAGGAAACTTAAGAGTTGGCAGTGGCAGTCAAAAGTGTATTTTAAGATGAAATGAAAAAAGGTTAACCGTACTTCGATGACAGAGGAAATAGCCCTTCAGTACTGTTTACCTTTTTTAATTTCCATTAATTTTCTTCCTAGAACTTGCTGCTACTAAGCACAAGATCGTTTTAATATTAAAAATACAATTTTTAGATGAATGTAAAGGATGTGATGTAAACTATTAAAAGGTCTAAGGAATTATAAAAACAAAACTCCACTTTGAACTGTCTATCAGAATTAAGATATGTTTGTGGTACTGTTGATATCTAGTATTTATTCTGCTCAAGCTAAAAAAACAGTGTAAGCTTTTTGCTAGAGGGTATTTCTTGAATTTTACTGTTACCATGGATAATATAAGTTGACAGGATCTATAGTTGAGGGGCAAGTCATATGGAGTCTGCATTCAAGGGTTATGTTTTGGCAGGCAGAGGACAGGTTGGAAACACTTGAGCAGAACGATGAAGTTTTACTGCTTTCAGATATAGGTTCCTGCCAGGCATCTATACAAACCATCGATATATCCTGACTAGGCGGGTGCCTGTGGAGTATAGTATTAAAAAAATGGTCATTGTAAAGGCAAACTGTATTCGAGATGACATCAGGTATTAGAGCAACAACTTCTCCAGAAGCGTCCTTTGGGGAATGTGTGTCTGTGTGTGAACGCAGGAAAATGCTGCATGGTGAAGGTAACTGCTGGCAGCGTTTAATTTCAAGACCATACACAAATGGTTTTTAGGCTCTGTGAACTGTTCTTGAAGTCTGATAGAGCGGAATAATGTTCACACGTGGTTTAACTACATTTCCAGTCTAGCAAATCTACGTTAGAAATTTTTCTGTTGGTCTGCATGTGAACGTTGTTCTGCAACTGTTTTTGAACTTTCGTATGGGTGGGATGCTGACCTGTAGCCAAGGGCACCTGGTTTCCCCTTTTTAATCATGGAGTTAGCTCTAGTGTAAGGAATTAAAAACTGTAGCCTCCAGTGAAGTTGGGAGCCTATCAGGGAAAGTGTGGTGGAGAGGTTTGTGTATTGTATTGCCAGCTGTTAAAGCTAGAAGCTCTTTGCTGCCTTGCTCTGTTGAAAGCAGGGATTTGGTCTACAGGGACTGCAGTCAGTCTGTTCAGAGCAGCATGAGCAAGATGCCACCATTATCAAATGCCCTAGTCCAGGCTCGAGTCGTTTAGATACATATGAACCAAGCTTTCTGTTCCTGACTTCCAGACTGCCTTTCCTAAAACAGCACAGGCCTTCTCCACCCTGCTTCTCATCTTCGGAGTTCAGTTCATTGCTTAAATTTGCCATTTGTTCTGCTTAAGTGATCTTAGAGACGACTGCAACACAACCAGGCAAGCTGAATCCTAAGATTAGTTGAAGGTAACTGGGTAGAGAAGTTCAGAATAGGGCAGCATAACACAAGAAGAGGGTGACTATCAAGTATAATAAGGAATGGAAAAGGAAGGTGAAAACAATTAGAAATATGTTGATTGAAGGGAAAAAGTGCAAAGAGGAAAGCCGAAACTGACAGTGGAGCATCCTGCCACATTCTTCCTGCTTGTGAAGCCAGCCCCCAGACAACATGGAGCCAGTAATTATTCAGCTGCTAAATGGGGGTAAAGTCCATTTTTAGAAGGCTGAAGGAGAGAGCTCTACCTTCAAAATAATTTGCAAGCAATATTGCAAGTAGTGTACCTGTGACTAAAAAATGTATCGTAGAGCATAATATCAACATACCTAGAAAACAGGGATTTCAGTTAGGGTGGACAGGGAACACGAGTGGATTTCTTAGCTAGTTTACACAAGTGAAAAATACCCCGATGTGTAATACTGGCACAGGATCACAGTTTGCAAGGAATGTTATGTTCTCCTGCTCTTCATATCTGTGACATAGAACCATTGGGAGAGGTTGTAAATACAAGCACAACTTTGTGACATGGAATTTCTTGGGGTACATTGTAGCAGTGGCACTGATAGGTTACAGCTTTTTAAACTGCTTTCCTTTATTTTCTTGAGTGAGGAGACCCTGTGCTTGTATGTTTCTCATGTCTGACTAATTTTAAGAACTGCAGTAGAGAGTGTATTGTGCCTGCGCTTAAATAAAACATCAGCTAAATCTTTGTGCAATCTAATTGGGGAGAGGTTGGGGAAAGATTGCTGATTATTCTTTAATATCCTAATAAAACCTTTTGGCATAACTGTGGCTTCTAGTTTCACTCAATTAAGTGAACAAGTCCTGAGCATGCACACAGAACTGTATTAAACTTGCAGATAGACCTGAGGAGAAATTAAAGGCAATGAAACGAGACGAGCTGCTGCCAACAAGGAATTAAAACTGAAGTATAATAAACCCTACAACCTGTCAGACTTTTTTTTTTAATCAGGCATCTTAAATGGAGTACTATCTGCTCCTTTTATTTTTCTTCCCCTCCTGCCTCTTCTTGCAGTATTTTGGAGGAGTATTTTGTATGGCTCACGTGCCAGGTGCTTATGTGCCTTCTGCACTTGCTCAAATTCTCCATCTCCCGGGGAACATGGAACAATGTTGGTCCTGAATGGATAGACGTGGTGGTGGTGCAGAGCTGCTAGGAGCAGGCAGGGGCTGGTGGCATTCCTCGGGGAGGAGGGGGCTGTTTTCTCTGCACATGCCCTTCTGCTGGTAAAAGGTACCACACCAGGGCCTGGCTTGGTGGATGCTCACATAGGGGACATCGCACAGCAAGTGCCCCTGTGAAATGACCCACATCTGTGCAGATGCTGATCCATCATGAGTGCCCGCAGGGACTTGTCAATGCTCACCATTGCCTGTGATATGTAGAAATTCTGTATTCAGTTTTCCATCATTTCAAGACTATCAAGTCTCGCAGCTCTTGTCTTTCCACACTTGTAGTAGCTCTTTAAATTTGGTACCCCACTTTTGCATTTCTTCAATTAATGTTACTGATTGCTCAGTTCTGTTTTCTTCTGCAGCAAAGCGGGTATGCTCACACTCCTGGGCACAATGGGTGGCCCTTCAGAGGTTGAAGTGCCTGCAAAGAAAAAAAATAATTATCCATTAATCAGGCCTGGGGGAAATGGAGACAATGAATTTCTGCTATGCTATTTCTGTTCCTCAGTGCTTGCAAGGTTTATAATTTCTGATCTGCAGTCTCTCCCATCTGTGAGTTTATCTGTCTGGGAGTAGCAGGTGACAAATAGAAAGTTTACAGCTGAGAACACTCGGGCAAGTTTTCTTTATTATTAAAGTTTAATAACTTTAAATAGATGTGGAGTTTTACAATAGCCCTGGCCTAGTGTGGCTGGAGAAGGGCAAGGTGATTCCCAACAGACCGTATGTTACCATCTTAAGTTTCAGGATTGTTTCTAGGGTAAAGAGCCCACAAGAGACAATTTTACTGTTCCTGGGTAAATGTTCTGTGTCCAGCAGGCAGTTTCTTCAGCCTTTCCAAAGGAGATTTTGAGTACTGTGATGGCGGTACAGTAAAGTAGCGACACAAACGACCATGTGCGAGAACAATGTTTCCCTTACCAGCTAACCTAATCAGTCAGCTAAAATTCCAGTTGTATAGCTAAATTTCAAGTGTTAAGTTTACAGGGAGACTTGGGAAGGTAGGGGAAGGCCCAGAGAAATACTGATAAGAGGTTGTTATGAGTGCTTGCTTGGCTAGTACCTGCAAAGCGATCTCTTCAGTGGCTAGGAGTTTAGTCCCTTTCAGAAGAACAAAAATGATCTGGTAGGAATTTTGTCGTTGCAGATATCTGGATGAATTTTGTGTGCTGAAGGGGAGCTTAGCACAGCAGCCCACAGATCCTTAAGACATTTCCCAGGGGAAAAGGATTAACAAGGACAACACTGACATCTGATAGCTTTTGACTGTTGGATGTTGATAAATGTTGATCATTGAAGAAGCTTCCATGAAAAAATCAAAGTTTTACTTTTATATAAAACTTATAAGATGCAAATCTATGAATATAGTAGTTTCATAAGTTGTATAATGCATTATTATTCATATAGCTTATAACATAATGGCATATAATTCATAAAGCATATAACATATAATGAATCGTAAAGGATTTGTTATACTGTGAAATTTTTGGTGTTTGTCTCATGCAAATGTTTTCCCTCTTAGGGAAACTGTGAAAACCGTAGAAGTGGAAACAGAGGAGGTGCAGAGAGTACTCTGTAAAGCGAAGAAGGCTACTGAGCAAATCCTTTTCTTACAGACAATACTGCGTTGCCACAATTCATTAAATGCCAAAGTGCAGGGGAACGACGATTCTTCCTAGCTGTGAATTTAGCCAACTAGCAGCTGTCTCTTTATACTAAAACTTGCATCAGCAATAACAAATATAGTAATTGGAAGTGCTATTAGTTTCTAGCATAATGTCCTTTTTTTCTTTCATTTTTGAAGTGTGGTTTGGAGTGAGGAGAGGGGGTCATAGGGCATCCCATCATTCTGGTGCTGAACAGGTCTTCAGAATGTTTCCCCTGAATGTTCAGAGGGACAATTTGTTGCCCAGGGTTTGCTTGGGACAGAAACACCACTGTGACTCTCGCATCACAGGAACTTTCCCAAGATCCTTTTTGTCCTGTTCCCCCAATAAAAAGGGCTTCTGGTGAAGAGCACCACTGGGGAAACCGGCTTTAGTGCTCAGAGCGAACAAGTCATCAGGTGAAGGCATGGAGCCTTGTGGTAGCGTTGCTTCATCTCTTTGATAAACACCTCTGCTACAACTCAGTGCCGTTTACATACAGTGAACAAGCTGGCCTTAGTTGGTGCTGTAATAATTCCCTTGCTGCCACGGTCAAAATTACAGTGTCTGAAGAATTCCTTCCAGATATTCATCAAAACGTGAGTGTTCTTGCCACTAGCAGCAAATCTGAGTCACACCCTCAGTGTGGCCAAGAAAGAGTTAGTCAACAGTCTGAAGCCAGAAAGTATGTGCTGAAGTCTGGACTAGTGTGAGAAAAAGGTTCAACAGTGGGCAGGAGCATATGAAGTGCCATTCAGCATCTTGGTAGGACGTGGCTCATAGGACAAAGGAATAGGAAGCTGTGGGATTGCCCCGGGATTCTCTGAACCTGATGTTCTTCATTCACGGCTATGTGGCAGCCACAATGACATATCAGTGTAGAGAGCTGAGGGGCGGCTGCAGCGAATGCAGACCAAGACCTGGTGAACTGAGGCTGTATTTGCCTTGTGAGATAATGTATGGATAGAAAAGTAAAAAGGGGAATAAGTGAGGTGGAGACTGTGGAAACCTGGCAGTGTCAACGTGTCTTCATACTGAAAGCACTGCAGGGCAGGAACTTGTTTACCTGTAAATCCACTGAGACTAACTTACATGTAAGTGCCATGGACCCCTGGTACTGCGATTTGGTAGAAGCAGCAACCTTTCCAGGATTTCTTTCTGTTCTCTAGGCAAACTGTTTTGCTAGTCTTTCCTCAGTCCACCTACTACACTGCCATCCTTTATGTGATCCAGTGACTTCCCCACTTCCCTCTGACCTATTTTTGTTGTTATGAGAATTCAGTTGATGAATAATGGCACATTTGGGGAGAAAATGGGAATAATGTCTTGATCTTGAACTCCTGCTCTCATATTTATGTTAGTAAGTCATGGATAAATGGGTGTTGAGTACTTCAGTTAGGCGTTCTTCCCTTTCCTGCCACCTTCTGTTTCTCTTCAGGTTTTAATCTCTGTGGGTTAGAAAATGCCAGCAGACTATGGGGATTGCCAGAAACTAATAATAATTAAAATTCCTTGCTATAAAAAGCAGCATACACTGTTTGAGCTGAAAGCATTAGAACACTTTCCAAGAATTCCAGCATATTAAATTCTGCTGTGACATTTGACTTATAGCATGGTAATTTTTTTTTTTCTGCTTCAGCACAGTGTAATGACAGTAAGACCCAGTTTTGTAAATAAGTTCCCACACAAATTCTTCATGACATTGCGTGTGGGAGTTCACATAATCAAAAAGGAATGTTCCCCTCTTCTTCATGTTTCTTTACAAACCTGTCTCCATCATTTAAACCAATGTCAAATTTTCTTTAAAGACAGGTGTCTACCTGCCTGAGCTACTAGATCTGCGCTTGGTTACCTATATTAATGTTCAGAAGTGCTGTATTCTTTGACCTTATTGATAAGCCGATTTAAAAAAAAAAAAAAAAAAGAAGGAAAACCTTTTGTAATATTCAACAGTTGCTGTAGTCAATTGGACTGGCTAATTCAGGATGCTTTGGTGCCAACTGCAACCTCAGAACTGGCTTAACTAGTTACATAGGTATTCCCCAGCTGGCATGTTGACATAGAAGTAGCACAGCTACCTTCATCGCGCGGCTCTGGCTGAAGTTCAGATCACAGACGTGGAAAGGAGAAAGCAAGACTACAGCTCAGGTCTGTTCTCTTGAGTCTGTACTCTGTCAGATCCTGTGAAACTCCGTTAAGGTCCTTACCAATGTAGTTAAGTTAGGTTGTGCTGATCTGTTTCTGAATGATGCTGGAGACTAAACTTCAGGGGCAAAATGGGTAATTTAAATCCACTTTCCCCACCATCACTGATGTGTTGATGCTAAAGCTATACTGTAGCTATGAATTTATTTTTATATGCACAGGGCTCTGTAAGCAAAATATTCATCACTGGACTAACATAAGAGCAACTCTTTTTCATTTATTGCTCATATACAGGACAAGAAATCTATCCCTTTTTAGTGATCCATGTTTGGTTAATGAGCACTTCTTTTATATTTGTAAAAAATGTTGATACTTTGATATTAGCTTCACAAAAGGAGAGCCGTGTTGAAACGAAGACATTCCATCTATTAAGTGGTTCCCTTGCAGTGCTGCAGCCTCATCGGGGATTGCATTTCACTCCGAAACTGCCCGCCTCGTTCACAGAGCCCAGGCTCTGGCCAAGCTGGAACTGTTTGGCACTCGCACATGAGCACATTTCCAGAACAAGAGCAAATATTCTGATGTCTGACTGTTGCTTTTGCACCAAGGCACAGTGGAGATGCATCAGACTTGTTAAAGGGAACATATTGCCAGTTGGTTTTGAATTATAATTCGATTATCGTTTACTGTCTTAGTGGTGTCAGACACATTCAGTTTCTGTGTGATAGTTGTTCTGTCTGTTCCACCTGTAGTCTGAAGCAGTTTTGCTGTGGTTGCTCAGAAAAATGCTTCAATAAGTTTCTTCTGAGAGGGAAATACGATGTTGCTGAGATTGATCTGGGCTACACATGCAGCTGTAGCTGGAAGGAGTGAGGGGCACTGCAGTTGTCTCGTTGTCTGCCTAGGATACCAACACCTGAAACATTAGCACCTGAATTTCCTTGTTAGGAGTCTAAAGAAAAAAATTAAATTATGAAGCTTTGCATTGAAATGAAATATGTTTAGAAGCAAACAGAAAATTTTTAAAGAAAATAGGCATTCATGTGTCCTGAATGCTTAGTTGTGGTACCAGTGGGAACTTTTTTTTTCATTTTTGTTATTTTTTGTTGCAGAGAATTCTGCATAACACATTGAATACTTCGAGGTTAAAAGCTGGTGGGATCTTGTTCTTCACCCCATATTCTCTTAGCATCAAAAGCCATAAAATTTTCTTTGTATTCCTTGATATTTTTCAACCCATGTCACTTGTTATTAATTTTTTAAAAGTTATTTTATTACATCTTGTCAAATGAAAAGAAAAAAATAAAGTGTACATCTATTTAGCCCAATGGAAAGAGAATAGAAAACAAAGACAGGAGGGTCATTCTCAGCAATTAGACATTTCCGTAGCAATTTCCAGTAACAAAGTAATTGGCGATTATACAAGTGAATTCAGATCAATGGTAACAGTATTTGCAGAGCCTTGGCCACACCACAAAATAACCTTTTATTTTCTGTGGGTATGTCCTTCATAATTCTGTTGCGTTTTAGATTATCATATTTAATGGACGTTCTGACATTTTCATGTGCTAGCTAACACATCAGTATTTGTTGTGGTTTTCTACTTTTTTCTGGATGCATATATGCTCTATATAAAATTAAAACAAGGAGACATGCTAATGTTTCTTTTGTATTTTCTGTTCAGCTTTGAATACTGCACAGCATGCTATAAGGTGCTGTGACATATCAGTTACTTATAAATGTCTTATGTGGTTCTGGTATTACAGTAGGCGTCGTGGAAAATGCCATGACCATCTGCAGAGTGGATGTAATACCATATGCAGCATCCATTCATTTCACATGGCAGTGAAATCAGTCTGAAGAACAGCACTGTTTGGCTATAAAATGGTTGAGGCTGGTGATACGAGTAGATTTTAAGAGTATCTTCTGTGTATGTCTAAAAGTATCTGTACAGTACCAGATCAGTATTTTATATGAGCTGTTTCACATGTGGAAACATTAAAAATATCAGTCTTATTCTAAGGAAAATAACAGGGTAGTCACAAACAAAGCAGAAGTTACAATGGACTGGGCAGCAGCTGGTTTTTCTCTAAGGCCACAGCATCATCACAAACAGCAGACATGGAGAAGGATGTGGAAGCCTGGCATTCACAATGCAGCGCCCCGTTGCCGGGCTGGTCCTTCAGCACTTTTCCAGTGCCTTGGCCTCTGTGCAGGTTTCGCTTACATAGAGTTTTATTTTTGAGGTTACAAGTGTAATTTTTATAGCCCTTTGTGCTTCTGACAGTCAGTCAGTCAGTCAAAGAAATACATTGTCTTATTGAGGGGCAAGGGTTGATTCTATTTTTCACTTAGCTCAACTGTGAGTCTAGTTTCCTCCCCTCCTCCTGTGTGCTGCGGTAACATGGAGAACTTCAGAGGACTTGCGAGAGTCCAGGAGAGAATTCCCATGATATGCCTGATGTTAAAAGGCCCATGTTTTTCCCACTGCAGCTCCCATTGTAGGAGGTCCACTGAGGACATGATGAAGTATGCTTGTAGCATTCTGCTAATTTAAACAAGGAACTGCCATAACCCTAGGCATGGACAGAGTTCAGGCAATACAGATATGCTCTGAAATCATTTTTGCCTTCCCCTGGGCTGCACCTTCCAGAAGAAATGAAGTGCAGCAGCTTCCCAAGGAAATCCGGACAGATAAAAACATTAATTTTAGTTATTCAGGGTCACCTGGTGAGCAGGGGACTGGAATGGAAGGACATCTTTGAAATTCTTTGATTCTGCTCCTGCACTCAGTGAACAAACTCCACTGATTCTTCCACAGAGCTACTATAATGCTCTCCTCATTATTACATTGCATGAATAACCAGCTTCTGCCTCTTACCTTTATTTCCACCTGTTAACTCTTTTAAAAGACAACTAAAAATGAGGTAAATAGCATCCTGATAATTTTCTCCTTTCAGATAATTGCTGTGGTTAATGAGCTACTGCAAGCTGGGAAGAGGGACATTGGCAAGAGATGGGAGGCCTCACTCAGAGCGATATGAGGAAAGATATGTAGATATGGGGCAGTGTTGTAACTCCATGACTCTTAACTCATTTTGATGAGGATCTTACTGTGTGTAAGGTGCTAGTAGCTGTGTGTAGGGAATGACAGAACCCACTCCTCTGAAAAAGCACAGGGACTCCTGGTTTAGAATAGAAATTATTTTTAAATGGAGGCCTCCCCAAAATATCTTTGTTTTGCTTTGGGATTATTGCAAAAAATATGTTTTTGTGACATTTTGTAAATGTACCTGCATCTTTAGATAACATTATTTTTGTTGTTGCTCAAAACTATTTACAAAAAGAAATGGAAAGAAAGAGGTATAAACTCTATTAAAGTAAGTGCAGGCAGTTTCCTAGCAAGACGAAAGGAAAATGACAGAGATGGTAAAAGAAAAGCTGGATTTGAAATGCAGCAAAAATCACTATGTTGCAAAATTCATTCCAGCACGTGAGTTTGCTGCAGTGGAGAAATGTGATTGAAATGCTCATCTTTAGGTTCAGCTGAAGAGAAGTTTACAGGCATCACGTAAAGTTAGGAAGTGATTCAGTAGGCTAAAGGCAGTCAAAAGTTTGAGATTGCTGAAGCAGCACAAATGAGCAAGCAACTCCTGCCTGGGGATCAGGAGAAACATCAGAGAGAACAAGGCTGAAAGTAGATTGAGCAGAGGAGGACATCCGTGTTTAAAAACAAAGTTGCAAAGTAAAGGATGTCAATGAAATATTATCAGGACATTTCAAATTCTGGTTGGAGACAGATAAGAAAATTGTGAATGTACCAAAGAAATGTTTAGTGTAATAAATAGCATTTATGTAACATATCCATCACAAGATTTTGAAGTGGTTTACAAAGGCACTTACATATTTTATTTTTACTTTATTGGTGATCGAACCGAGCAAATGAAGTGACTTGAGCAGTTACACAGAAAGTCAGTGGCACAGCCGAACTATTGATCAAGAGCCACTATGTACAGCAGTCTAAATGTAAAGATGCTAGAATATGCCCTCTCATGTTAGATAGCTGTTCATCTCACAGCTGACATTTCTGTGTAACTAAACCACAAAAATGCTAGACTGCTGTATTATCAATCCTGTGTTACCTGAGTTCAAAGCATCACAAAACTATTTCTAAGCATTGGAAACTGATGTCAAATGTTTATCAGATAGCTTGCGATTTCTCTTTGCATTTTGTCTGCATTTCACAGCATATTGTAAGTGGCATGTCAGTAAAAAAATATATTCAGTCTTGCCAGCAACAGAAAGCAAAGAAGGAATCGGCGGTAGTTGGCTCCCAGCAATGTTCTCTTGGGAACAAGTCTGAACTGGGGCAGCTTTAGGGCTCTTTAGTTAAATTAGAGTTTTCCTTCAGTCCTCTACATAATGGGGTTGTTCTTTTAAGGACGCCACCATTTTGCAAACAACTAAAAAAAAAATGAAATGTGCTCCTAGGAAACAGGCATCTTGTTGCACTGCCTAGGTTATAGTAGATACCAGTTCACAATACACAGAGAAAATGCCTGTCGGTACCATACGAAAGAGAGCAGAAACATTCCATAAAACACTTGAGGAAAACTGTCTCTGGCTGGTAAGTTTTTATCTTTAAGGCACAAAAACCTTGGGGGATGTGACAAAGAGCCACAGATATCTTACAAGGAACAAGACAGTGTTACTGGGGTTCCGAGGCAGAGCTGGAATGCCGCTGTGCGTGTCAGTCTCTCTGCTGCCCACTATTTCATAGCGCTACAGGGGGCTGAGTTTTAGAGACTGTTTACATGATTATTTCAGTTGTTCGAGGCTTTTTCCAGAAAACTCGTCTTGTGTCCCTATTTTGTTGTAAGTTACCTGCCACTTTTATTACCGTACTGGATACAGTTTGATCTGTGGATTAAGTTTACGTAGATGGAAGTAGACCTGGGTACATTCCAGTCCCCAAAACAACTGTTTCCCAACTTCCAGGCCCTCGTTTTAGCATAACCTTTTTGCTGATTCTCCTGTATTCCCTAGTCATTATATCTGGGAGATGTGCAGCAGCTTCTTTGTAGTCATTATCATGACACCGAAATGGCTCAACAGTGCTTCCTCCATGTGGCTTGTCACAACTAGAAAATGGTGCTGATTGTCCTGGATGAACTGGATGAGAGGATGAACAGATAATCATAGAAATTATGAAGTTTGGCATGGTGATGTATTGCCTTCCACTAGTGCTCAGTCCCACAGTCCTTGGTGCTACCATCTCAAACGTGGTGTACTGAAGAGATCAACAGATCTCTGAGCAGGAGGATGTGGACTAATTTGGAAAGGCTCCAATGTGGAGTGGCCACAGCAAAAGGAAGCAAAAGTGGTTTAATCGTAGGATAATCATGCCATAGTGACTCACTGATCGTGGGTGGATTGCTGCGCTTGCATATCCAGAATCCACCAGGGGCCTTGCATGTGGACGGGCTTTGGCAAGAAACGGAAAAGTGTGCAAGTGTTTGTGCAAACAGAGAGTCCTTTTTCCTGTGACTTATCAAAAGAGTTGTCTCCTTGGATGCCTGATCATGAGGATGGCAGTACTCTCACTGTTTTGCTCAAAGCTGTAAGCAACCTTCAGTAATGTGGATAGTCAGAAAATATGCCAGACTTATGTAGTGGCCCTTAAGGAAAATTACTCACTGGAGCCATTTATACTAGCTTATATTTGCAAGGGGAAAAAAAAAAGATATTTTGGTCTAGCATTACAGATCTTAAATCTATAGAAGCAAAAATAGTGAAGGTGTTTATGTTTGTGTATTGAATGGTGCTTAAAGGAGATGAAATATCAACAACAATTTGCTGAAAAATCTAAGTATAGGTAAGGTGGAAGTAAAAACAATGGCATCTTAGTTGATCATTTTCTAGCTTCTCTCTTTCGGTTCCTGACTCCAGCAGTCATTTTACTAAGTTTTGTATGTAAATTATTTTGTTTTCCCATTAGCTTTTAAAGACAGGAGAAATTCTCATATAGATGCCTGCAGAGCTGACCTGCTTTTTAGAACTCTTACAGTATCTCTTCGAGAAAGGAATAAGGGGGGAAAAAAAGTAAAAGCACACTGTTTGCCAAATGGCAGTAATGTCTCCTGTCAGACAGTAGAAAGGGGGGAAAAAGGTATAATAAAGCTTACTGCTATTACTTAAGAAGCTTGAAAAAGTGACCTCCGCTGGAGGTGGAAAACACTTTAGGAAGCTAGCTAGGGAGGTTGAAAATGTGCAGAATATAAAATTAAAATTCTGTTGTAAAAACAAGCTAATACAGAGGTGAAAACCCTGAGAAATTCTAATTTTCACCGTGAAGAAGCAGTAATCATAGGATTGTGGAATAATTCAGGTTAGAAGGGGCCTAAAAGAGGGCTCTGACTTCCTCTCAAAGCAGGGTCAGCTATGAGGCCAGACCAGGTTGCTCAGGGCTGTAGCCAGTCTGATCTTGAAAACCTCCAAGGGTAGAGATTACACAACTGTAATGCTGAAGGAGAAATTGAGGTGATAATATGAAGAAATTAAAAATCAGTTTGTACTTTGCAGTGTAATGTAGCTTTCAAAAAAGCCCAGACTGTCTGCACTGTATCTGCAAAAACTTTATACTGTGGAAGAAAGTGACAACAGGTGGCCTTTCCTGTTAAGAAGAACCTGTCAAATTCCTGTACTTTGCCAGTACACAATAAGCTACGATAAGCTACCTTGCTGAAGTAACAAGCACTTTAAGACACTCAATCAGGAGAGAAAAAATGAAATGAAAATATTAACAATTGAATGTGCAAGTTGCGTGAGTTTTTAAGAATGGCTACCAATATTTGGCTTAATTTTGTCTTTTTCAATTACAATTTTACAGCAGTACTGTGTATTTATGTACTGCCAGTTAATTTCTAAAGCACATAAAAATCTTTTTCAAGTTATTAATTTGGCCCTATAGCCCCCATTGATGTTTTACTGATGTACAGAGAAGTTAAGTGATTAACCCGAGCGTGCCTGTGGCAGCTGGGTGGTAAAACCCAGGTGTTTGTGGTGTTTGTGTCTCAGCAGTCCTCCTCCACGAGGAAGAGGTGACAATACTAAGGTCATACAAGGGAATTTTCTGTGAAAAATGAATGCTTTCTTCTAAAAAGGTCCCAGAAAATGCTTGAAAAAGGAATGTTGAAAAGCAGTATGCTTCATGCTATGTATTTTATGCCTTTTTTTTCTTCAGATATATAACATAGCAAAAATGAAGAGCCTAGTAAATGATCTCCATATAAAGAAACCCAAAAACTAGAAAAGAAGAATGAAAAAGACTGGCTTTGAGGCCATTTACAGAGCTGGAGGGATGTGAGGCTAGTGCAGTCCAGAATTTAACATCTGTATCCTGCTGCTGCTAATATATGGGTGTAGTCACAGTTGTTTGCCCTTTCGTTGCAAAGTGGAGGTTAATAAACATCCCTGACAATAGAAGCAGGTATGATTTAATCACAGCTGTTACCACAGACAGGACTGTGCCAGTTATGTTTGCACTGCGTTTATATTTACAGAAACAAGTTTGTTCAGAAGAAAATTATCTGTCTGTGAATCTGTGCTTACATCAAAGTGTGTCTATTAAATACTTCTTCCATATAACAGAGAATGGAAACGGAAAGGTAACATCACAAATTAAATGTTTGTTTAAAATATTAAAGTAAATGTTAAAAATAGGGAAAAAAAGGTCAATTTCTGGAGCATCTTATTATTAAATATGTTTTCATAATCAGTACCGACTTCCCCAGAGGCGAGAAAGGGCAGAGGATGGTTTCGACGATAACTATCTGATTGCTTATGAAGGTTACTACAATATTTGTCTTGCCCATTCCATGCTTTGCTATCCAGTCAGAAACAGATTTCTGTGTTTTCAAGAGCTGTTCAAGCATAATTAGAGGCTCAAAATGAGTTGAAATCTCAGCTGGCGGCCTAGCAATTTGTTTTCGTGCTGCAAGTCATTCAAGATTTATATATGCATAACTTTTTGATGGAGTAAGGGGACATCCTCAATCCAAGTCCTCTGTTACGCCTCTATTTTTATGCAAGATATAGTGCACTCAGTGTCCAGCTGTGTGCTGTCTTCTGCCCCTTAACATGGCAGAATCTTAGTAGCTGCGGTGCTTCTGTCTCTCTGAGGCAAAGACTGCAATATAGTTGTAATAATGTTATATAATGGTGCATTTGTTTCATTTGTAATACATTGCAGCAACAGGGTCATTTCTAAAAATATTAGCAATGCGGGGAGTCAGGCTCCTCTGGAGTCTGAAGAAGGTTTCCATGGCAGAAGCTCTGCCTGGGGGAAGAGGGCTGTGGCGTGCAGATGGAGCATGGCTAAGTGAGCGGAGCAGGTCAGAGCGGGTGCGCGGGGAAGGTGCCTCCAGAGGAAGTGCACTGACTCACTGCGTCCTCTAACCAGCACTTTGGGGAGGGTTTCAGTGGAGTCCTTTGGCAGAGGTGGAAGCTGCCTTTTCCCCATCAACGCAGGCTGCGGGGGAACACCAGAACTGTCACCCTCTCTTTCAGATGACTCCCCCCGACAGTGCAGCAGGACTGTTTGTTTAAGGGGGTGCAGCCCATGGCTGACTGCACACACTGAATAAACAAAGAAATTACTCCCAGACAGAAAATAATTGTTTTAGTTAAAAATCAAGAAGTTGCTTTTCTACATGTATAACACATACATTTGGGAGACCTCAGCCAACTTATCCTTGAGACCACTGGAATTATTTTTGCAGTGGTGTGAAAAAGGCTATGATGTAGATATCCTTCAGTTACACAACCTAATTTGTTCACTTAGAAACAAAATACTAATTTTTAAATGAAAGATGATACATAATGAAATTTTAATTTAAAAAGTTGTAATTCAGATGACAATGTTCACGTGCTCACCATCCAGCTCGAGTCGTCACATTAAATCACATTTTGATAAGATCTCATTACTTGCATTGTAGTGTTACCAAGTACTAACACAATGACCTGTTCTGACGACAGATTCACCTTACTGCTCTTCTGCCTCTCACTAGCAGGTTGTACAAGATGGGGCTTGCGCTGCTGGAGGGAGGCATCACTGTTCACACCCTTGCCTCTGGGCCTTTCATGACCATGCATGGGTAAAGCTGACCCTGCATATATATGAGCAAAGATTTTGCAAAGCTCAGAATTTATTTGTTGTTTTTAATATAATGAGGGCAACAACTGCTGTATTATCCCATGCCTTTGCAGATATAATAAACGTCGTACATCATTTGTAATCCTTGTTGAATATGCTTATGTAGGTAGAGATCATTTCACTGATTTTCCCAAATGATCTAAGCATTCAGTGATTACCCCTCTAATTTAATTCTGTGCCAAGAATAATGAGTGAGTTAACCGCTCATGATGCAGCTCTGGCCAGGGAACAGAGGAGGTTTCATGTGAGTTATGGCAACTACTCTGGTGTTCATGGGGGGAAAAAGGCCTCCGCCTCCCCTTCTCCCCTTTTCCATGTAAATCTCTGTCAACCCCCGTTTGCTGCCTCCAGATTACAGGGCTTTTAAAGAGAAACAATTAATTTTCTTCATAATCAGTTTGTCAGGGCCATTAAGGCCTATTAGCACAGCCAGGGCCCTGACACAGTTATAGAAATGGAAAGAAGAATTAGCCCGTACTGGAAGACAAGTGTATAAAAAAGGTGTTTATTCTAGTAAAATGTTTTTGGATGCTTTCTGTGGTGACTTAGGGGCTAGGCTTGCTCTGTTTTCTGCGTGGTCTTGCCATATATTGTTCAGAAAACAGAGATGCCCAGTTGTGAAAATAGCATACAGCTACCCTGATAGAAACATTTAGAACTAGTATGAAATCTGTTTGTCCAGCAGCGCATGTCTAAAAAGCAGCAGTGCGTGCATTTGATGTTCTGAGAAATGTCAGTATGACACATAGCCAGGAAATAGTCATAGGGCTTATTTCAACCTCTGTATTTATAACTGCGTCTTCGGGAGACAAAAAAAAAGGTCTGTTTTGAGGGCTGCCCCTTCTAACGAGAAGCTTTTGAAAAGTATGGGAAAATAAGTCTAAATGAAGTATCTGCAGAAGACCTTCTTCAGAACACTTGTTACATTTATTATAAGAAGCTGTATAAATCCCTTCACTATCAATTGTTGTCAATTATAATATTTACTCATCTTAAAACAATACAAGAAGTAAGAGTGTTACATGACTCATTAAAGTTCTCCCACTCTGGAAAATTGGCTTCTCCAGTTTTGAAAAGGCTTTCAGAAAGACTTGCTAGTTAGGGAGCAAGATTTATGGGGAAAAGCTGTATCTTTTATTAAAGCAAAGCATAGCATTGGAAATAATGGACAAGCTTTCAGGCAAAGGGATGGAGGGACTGAAAACAGCCACACCGACTGGGCTTTGCAGGGAAGCTTGCTTTAATGCTTTTCCTTGCTTTACCTGCTCTGAACACAAGCATTTCAGTCCCTAGCTAGACTCTTGCTTTAGCACTTTTCACAAGTATTAAAATCTCACACATTTTAAAAAAGCTATGGCAGTTACAGTTTTTCAGCTTGCACACTGGATTTAACTGACGGATGTGTAAAGAAAAGATTTAGCTAATGAAATTGATATAATGTGCACTTTTCTGTGAAGCCTATGCTACCTAAAATTGTAGAAATGTAAGATGTGAGAAACACTCATCCAAGTGTGGTAAATACAGCATCTGCCCTGTTAGCTTTACACTGTAAATATTTTTGCTCTGAATCTTTCTGTACTGTCTGTATACATTTAGCTAGATTAAAGCATGGTTCTGATTAGAGCCTCTTGGCATCACCATGATATAGGTTGTGGCCTGTGGTCCTGTACAACAAGGAAGGTTTCTCTGGTAATGCAGCAGAGTCAGGAAAACTTCTGACTGCATATTTCTCAGATTTAAAGTTGGAGTTTAAGTAAAGATACATACGTTTATCTTCTCAAATGCTAATGTTTTCTGAGTAAGCAAAGGCACAACCAGTTTTAACGAGCAGTGCTCAGCTAAGATCAGAATTGAGCGCCCTCTCCCCACCTCCCGGAGACAGATGCCACCTGTGAGTTTCTCTGAAGAACTTCTGGTTTGGCAAATGTAAATCGGTTTACAGATCTATTTGCAGTGTAAATGCCTAGAGAGCTGCACTGAATCGAATCAACTGAGAGAAATAAGTGAAGTTTGGACTCTGTGTAAGTATAAGCAGCAGGAAGACTCATAAGAAAATTCTCGTTTAGTACTTCACATCTAGTACATCTTTTTGAACCTCTTGTTTACTGTGTTAAACCTATCCAGTATTACTCTGTGATCAAAACTTGATTTTGTAAATCTTGAACTAAAGTCGTATTTAGTTATTTCTAAAAAATATCTTACTGAAAATGTATTACAGGTTGCAGTTAATGGGACCAAGTGTAAAAAGCGTGCATGTTTTCTGAGGGCTTTTGAGTGATTCAGTGACAATTGGTTTCACTGAGTTTGTATATAGCCCATACTATATAAATCTCCAAACTAAAAAAATGCGCATGTAAGGATTTCTTGCACATGCATGGTGGCATATCTTACAGGACCACTTGAAAAATGTAGTGCAATTATCCAAGGAGTGAAGCAAGCAATCTGAGCTCAGATGAGGTATGGGTGCCTTACCTCTGTAAGGTAGAGGATGCCTTTTGTCCACAAGTTTGGAAATCTGCAACTGAGAAGATCTATGTGCTTGAAGTGTAGGTAAATGATATATAAGTGTAGATACATAATCATGTTATCTTTGACATAAACCCAGCTTAGAAAGTCCCCATCTTTGGCCAATTATTCCTGCCCTCTGTGCTGCAAGGATAATTTTTTAACCAGTATCACTTTAGTTATCCCCATACACAGTTAGCTTGATGCAGCTATGGACGTGGTGTCATGGTGCAAGAGCAGAAACGAGTGGTCAAGTAACATTACAAGAATGCGGGGTTTCCATCACGTTAGTCTATATTGCCCACTGATTTTGTGTGCTGTGACATACCAAAGCCCAAAAGCCAACCCGTGACATACTTTTTCTTTCCTGACAACAACAGGTCAGGAAATAATGCAATATCCTCCCACACTAAGCACTTTCTATTCTATTATCCTCTCTTGTATATTGACATCTTGAAACTGTTACATAAAATGAAAACTTTTAAACTTATTTA
The DNA here is from genome assembly GCA_013389945.1 of Fregata magnificens. Lineage (NCBI taxonomy): Eukaryota > Metazoa > Chordata > Aves > Suliformes > Fregatidae > Fregata > Fregata magnificens. Next base: position 89,823 of record WAAD01004618.1, read on the forward strand.
AAAAACTTGCCATGAGTTTTATTAGTGTAATTAAAAAGATTAATATTAACCATGCTATAACAGTTACAGATGAAATATTCCCCCAGGGCATACTGCAAAAGCACATTGTCCCTGGGAGCTAAATTTTGCTATTGATTGCAGGCACAGCTAAAATAGAATATGTAATATCACAGATAACCAGATGTGTCTTTAGTTGCCACAGACTAAAAATGACTGAAAAACACTCTTAAGATGGGAAGTACGTGATGCTCAATAAATTTGTCTTAAATAAGATCTGGTGAGGGTGGAGGCTGAATTATTGAAACATGGAGTTAAAACTCATAAAACTATGTTCTACTGTAGTATTTTATAGCAAAATAATATTTGACACATTCAGGTCTCACGTTTAATATATTTTTGAATGATAATGGTTTTGAAAGGGAGCCCCAACAAAACCAACGCAGGGCAGTGGCGACACCACTGTGCAATATAATCATCCAATAATATATAGTTAAGAAAGCTGCAGGGGATACAAATAAGATAACTTGAGTTTCTTCCACTTACACAAACAGCGATCTTTTTAAAGTGTTTTTCTTTTAACTGTTTTTAATATCTGGAGGTAGAAACAAAAGCAAATACTAAGGTGGAAAGGGTTCATAACCCTGTGGGCGTGACCATCAGGAGCTTAATCTCCTTACTTACCTCCTCTAAACCTTACTGAAGTCACTCTTATAAAGCAGGTGCTACTAGGACAGAGCTACCAACTAAGGTAAAGATTACACTGGAATTACTGGGTGTAATCTGGTGTTCCTACTTTTAAGTACATCGTTAGTCCCTTGACTTGATGGACTTGTGCATGTGAATTTTAAAAGAATAGATGGAGTCTTGTAGCAGTTGTAATAAGAAAGGCTAGAGGATAAAAATGAATCTTGAGATTCTAAAAGTCAAAAGCTGAGTGGCAATAAAAATGGACTATAGTTTATAAATGTCAGTAATTTAAGTTTCTACATTTTTGCAATTATGCAATAAAGCCTTTCTTATATGAAGAATTAAGAAGGAAATGAGCTCACACTTTTGTGGTATTATCTATAAACTTTGTTAGCGGTGTAACAATTTTCAGTATATGTTTTTGTGTTGAATATAACAATTTTCAGTACATATTTTCATGTTCTATATGCATGCCCTTCTCATTAACAAAAATGAGTCACGATAATTTCCTGTGGCACTCATTGCAACCGCGATATTTGTGCTCAAGGAACTGGAGAAGTGAACCTATGTTTCAACACTATCTGGGTTGGAAAACCACACCTCTGCAACCCCCTTTCCTCCCCAGCTTCATTCGTCCTTATACATGGGCATTTCTGTCTGAGTTTCAGAGAACAGTTTTGTCACTTTGTATCTTGTGCAAGGGTTCCTGGAAAATTTCTGGCTTTGAATACAGGGTTGTTTGCCAGCAAGGTAATTAAATCAATCAATTTTATTAAGCTGTCCCTGGGCTGCCTTTCCAAAATACTTACAGTTTGTAAGTAACGAAGATCTTTATCCTTATGTGTGTTGGTTCTTCACTTTTACTTATCAAAGTTACCTGTGCAGTTAATCTTTGGTACATGTTGCTTGTTGTCTGGGCAAACATTTTTAAGAATGAACTGCTAGTCATGCTCTCTGAAAGCAAAATCTGAAAAATACGAATTCTAGACCAGTGGAGCATGTGTGGTACTTTTCTGTGGTGTAACTGTTTATCGGACTGGAACCACATCAGGAGTGAATGTATGCCTGTTTTAAGTTTCACAGCTGTCTTTGATTATTTTTACCGTCCCCTCTCTACCAAGTAAACCGGGAGAAAGTAGAACAATTCAGAATATCTGACATTTTGACATCCAGAGGCTACTTATAGTGAAGCATTTTGTAAAATCAGCCTTGATCAGCTGCAGTGCATTTAAATATACAGTCCCATTCACAAAACGTCTGTCTGAGATGGGAAGTAGAATAGTTTCACGTACCATCTCTGTAATAAATTAGCTCTGCTGTCATGAACCAAGATTAAAACTCATGGATAACATTTTCTTCAACGGTGGTCTCAGATTTTGTCACTACACATAGAAATTGTACAGATGACAAAGATTCTCTAAGACATGGTCCAAATCAAGGAGACAGGAGTTTCTTTTTATAAGGATATCCCAAAATAATAACCAGAGAGACTACTCTTCAGCTCTACAGTGATAAAATTCTCTAAGTATTTTAAGGTTGAAAATTATCTTGCTTTGCCACTGCAATGTACTTTTAATTCTATTTGTACACTTGCCATTTGCTTAAAAATGGAAATGATATTCTGACTGAACAGAAAAACCTTGCACTGTGTTAAACCTAATACTTTTTTTTTAAGGTGTTAAGCAAGAAATAACAATGAGTTTAGAACAGCAGGAGTTTAAGACAGGCTGACTGGCAAAACAGGTTGGGTTTATTCCCACTCAGGGCATATCCAGCCTCTGGTGTGTGCTTGAGTTGTATGCTTTAACCTATTAATGAGAGGTAGAGTAGAGATGTTTGGGATTTTGTCTTCATCTAACAGTTCCAATACGTGAGAGGCAAGGAGTTATTGGAAGAGTCTATTCACTGCATGTCGAGCAATTATTGTGCAATGTTTTTCAAAGAGGCACCTGCAGTGGTACAAAGCCTTTTAAAGAGGAAGTAGGTATAGGAAGCAAGCTTTAACTGTGTGGAAGTGGGAGGAAGATAAGAATCATTACTAGACATCATCATTACTATATTAATTTTTTCCCTAGGGACTTGATTCAGCAAGACACTGAAATTCTGTGTAATTTTAAAGACACGAATTTCCCACAGCTTTCTTTAAACCACTTTCTTATTTCTTGAGGTGGAAACAGATACTTTCTTCTCTTGTGGTTTACATGGTGAATTCTGATCTTCTCTTCCCCTTTTTTCTTTGTTCCTGAAATGCTGAAATCAGGTGGCAATTACAAATACAGAACGTACAATATCAACTAAACTGCTTGACGTCATTGATAATATATAGGCATATTTATAGCTAAGTATCCCAAGACTACCTCATAGGGCAGCAAAACCATCTGATAGCTCTGAAAGACCTTGTATGAATTGTTCTCTTTCTGAGCCACACACACCACAAAACCCACAGGAAGTTGTCTCTGTAGTGGCTGTGGTTCTGCAGTTTCCTTCTTCCCCATCTTTAAGTGGTCAAAACATTTCTTAAAAAGTTAAGTCAACACAAAGTAGAGAATAGACTTCCTGTTCTTGCAGTGTAACAAATACACGTGCCTTCAGTTAGAAAGAAGGATTCGCACATCTGATTGTCCTTCTGTGTCCTTTCAATCAATTTAGGGTTATGGTTTGAACTATACTGATTAAATAGTAGTTTTATTTTTAGGTTTCCCAGCAAGAAAATATAATAGCCCTTTTTTAGACATCTCCCAGTAGCAGTTATTTAAAGGATGAGTGAAGCACTTGCTTTTCTTCAGCAGGACCTAAAAGGGCAGTATCAGGAATATGATTTAAAATCCTGATCCTTCAGCTAACAGATGGGACTTGGTATATATCTGTATCTGACTGAATGTACTGTAGCTATAGGGCATATATATGCATAAACACTGACAGGCATATATCTCTCACTATGTATCTATATGTGTGTATATATATACCGAGACATTGGCTGTTCCCTTGAAGCCTTTTTAAAGGGAATACATGAATACACTGGAATCCCAACAGTCTTAAAAAAATAAAACTAGCTCTTTTCAGGGACTAATTTTGTAATACCTTGTTAAGAATTTTTAAAAAGAAGTTAAGTAGGAGTATCATTCAAGGTTTCTTTTGCTTAATATAATTATTGTAAGTTGATTCGACCAACATTTGACCAACATTTGATTTGGCATTTTCAGTACTGTTGATGGTAACTTTGCCTGTGAGCAATTTATTCATGAGAGGTGAAAAAGTTCTCCTGAAGGAAGAATTTGAAAGGACAGGAACATGGTCCTGCTATTACTTTGTTTAAAAACAAGCAAAAACATTTGTTAAAATAATTTGTATCTACCAATAAATATATGCATTTTACCAATGCTAATAGAATAAGATGGCATTTCTAGTTCCTCTAATTCATATCAAGAGTAGAGATGGAGTTTTAAACAACTGTTGGAAGGAACGAAGAGGGAGATGGGGAGGGAGGGAAGGAAAGGAAGGAACAAAGAAAAAAACGGGAAAAAGAGATTGAGAGAAAAGAAGGAAGGAAAGAAAGAAAGAAAGAAAGAAACGAATCCCATTAGTCTCTGTGGGCCAAAAGAGTTATGTATGTCCTCTCCCAGACTGGCAGGAGACCATCAGTGATCATTTTGTATCCAGTGCCTGGTGGTTCAAACCCCTAGATAGAAGTCCTTCCTTGTTAAATAGTCTCCTTCCTTGTCAAATTCAGTGTATGGATTGATGGCATTTTCTCATCCGGTGTAAGATGATACAAAAATGGCACCTCCATCTTTGCTGGAACTTTCTTTGCTTGATATTTTTCTTTCACCTTTTTGTTCCCCGTTTTTCTCCCAATACCCGAATAACTACTTTTCTTTCCCATGGTCCTTCTCCCTCATTTTAGGGATCCATCTCCACCGCTCTGTGTTTGTGTGCCTGCGGTCCTCTTTCATTCCCCTGCCGTATGCCCCATCTTGTTTTATGGATGTTAATTGTTGTTCCCAGCCTATCCTCCTCCCCAGCCTGCAGGCATTGCCCACCCTCCCCAGAATCATTCTTATTCAAGGGGGGGCAGATGCAAGGGAGGGATTATTTTACCCTACTCTTTATCAGGTCACCCTCCCCTGAGTTTCTTTTCGTGCGTCTCCACACCTTGAATCTTCCCCCTCCTTCCTGTTGTGATCTCAGCCTTTTCCTTCCTGCCTCCTCTGCTGAATACTCGTAGACTCTGGCAATGAAGCGTGCAGGCATAAAAAATGTCACACTCCAGCTTCTGCATGTGTAGATAGATTAAAAAAAAAATATCTGAGGCTTAGTTACGTCTAGCAATTAACAGATAAAAAATCTGCAGTAGTGTTTTCATGGCAGGGGCCAGCAGAGGAGCTTTGGCAGAAGGCCGTGCTGCAACGTAGGAGAACTCCCGTGGGGACGAGCCCCACCTGAGCTCAGCACAGCCGCTGCACGAAAAGGGGAGTGAAACCCACGGTAGTTGGGTACTCCGGGAGCAGTCAGGTGCCAGGAATTCAGGGATGGTGCTGACGAAAGCTAGAGGTTACTGCAGCTTTGAGGCTGTCCGAGTACATACTAGGGAGAGGGCTGGCACCGCTTGCTGTGAGGGAGAAGGTCCCAGTGGGCTTACTCTGCCTTGCAGTGCCGCGTTCTCCACGCCGTGGCGGAGGAGTTGGCCCTTCCTCCCTGATTTCGGACTGCTGCCTTGGGAATTTGCTTCAGCTATTTCCTGGAATATGAATTTGTTTATTTTCAAAGGAGAACAAACGTGAAGCTCATGCAGTAGCTTTGGGTAGGGCGTTTCTTTGTGGAGGAGTGATTTGGATCATTAAATTGTTGCCACTTTTTAAGAACTTAAGTACTCTGAGCATGCAGCACGAAAGCAGCTGGTAGCACATAAAAAGTACAACTGCGAGAAAGTTGTGGCCCTGATGCCATGCCTTTTGCTGTTGTCTGTGCCTCGTGAAACGTTTGCAAAGCAAGTGCAAAATACTCCCGGTTTTGGTCTGGGGTTTTTTCTCACCTACTCTCACTGGAAGCTGATGATTCTGATGAGTCATGGAACTTTTGCTCTAGTCTAATATTTAAAGAGTAAATTAATCACCATAATAAACTATGGACCATGGCGATGTGGCTAATACACAGAGTGCGCCATGTTTTCACTGGGGTTCAAAGCACTTCAGTGGGTGATTCTTTTGGAAGCAGTTTCATTAACTTCTGACTTGGTCCTACGAAACTTGGGAGCTCAGCTTCCTGTGGCATGAGCCATCCCATTGCAGTGAAGCGAGAGTGTGCTCGAGTCACAACTCGAGCTCCATTTTCAGGTAGAGCCTTATCCTGCATGGGTTAGGCACCCACCTCCCAAAAGTAAGAGAACATCTTTAAAAAGCCTTTCTCTAAACGGAGGAAAATGTTCGCAGTGTTTCTCTTACTGCTTAAATAAATACTTGCTTTGTACAAGACACTAAAACCCCTTTGCCTAAAATACTTGAAAAAGTTTGTTTTTTAAAGCCACAGGCAGCAGTTCATGGTGCTATAGGAAATGCTAAGGCTATGTAGTCACCACCTTAAACCAAACCAAATCTCCCAAGTTGTTTTCTTTTTGTCCCTTTATTGCTTTTATCTCAAGAACAAAATGTACAATTAGGAACTTGGAAACTAACGTCCCGCCCCTTCAAACAATAGACGAACGCAAAGGCAGGTTTGAGCCCTGACCGATTGACATCCCGGTGCTGCGGTCAGGCACCCGGCTGCGGGAGTTCAGTCGCCCCGAGCGCCGGCAGGACCGAGCGCAGAGCAGAGCGCGAACGTCGGCCCTGCCCAGCCGTCGCGGCCGAGCCTCCCGGCGCTTGCGGAGCAGCGACGG
>WAAD01004639.1:0-14457 GCA_013389945.1 Fregata magnificens
CCCCCGAATCTTTTTTAGTACCTCATTAAATAGGAAGAGAGATAGTCTGCTCTCTAACTCTTCAGGCAGAAAAATAGTACTTCCAGCATCAGCATAAAGGGGAAAAGATGCCGTGAGCTTTTCTCCTCTGCCTCAAACTGGGTGACTTTCCTGCAGTTTCATGATCCCGTATCAATATTCCTCTCCACTAAAACCAGTCTCCTTTCTCACGTTCTGCACTGAAGCCTTCACGTGCGCTTTTACCAAAACTTACATGAAGACTCTATTGAACAATCAAAGCTCTTCCTTCTTTCTTTCCGATGCAAATTTTCTCTTTTTATTAAGACAGTTGTATTCTGGTGCAATGTCCAAGAAACCGCCTACTTGTATTTGCGGCACACACCAGGTTTGCCACAACTAAGAAAGCCTTCATTAAGCGCTTGGTAATTTCAAAAGAATTTAGCCAATACCAAAAAACTACTCTTAGACCTCACGTCAACACTGTTCCCATGCAAAACTACGGGGAGACAGGCATGGAGACAAGGCGGCTGTAAAATGGGTTTATAATGGTAGCTATTGTTCATGTACGTTTTGAATAAATAATGGAGAGCTACTGGAAGAAGACTGCGATTAGAAGCAACACAATTGAAGAGAACGCACTCTCTACCATTAGTTACAATGCTTTGGAATTTTATTTTTTTTTAATCTTTATTGGGACGGGTATTACCACCAGCCAGCTCTCAAGCCTAATTGCAGGTGACAGGTCTAAACGAGTGAGAAACAAGGACCTCCTCTGGACGTGTGCCAGCTGCAGGAATCTCCCGATCCACCCCATCAACAGCCCACGTACGTTCGGAGGCGGGCGCCTGCGTGCCGCGAGCGAGGAGCATCCCCGCTGCCGTACTGGCGGGACGACGGCCTCGGCAGCAGGTATGAACGAACGCCTGTTGGCTTTTCCTTCAGTTCGCATCCACAGACAGACCAGCTAAAGCTATTTTGGATGGGAACTTAGATAAAAAATGATACTGGTAACGGCTGGATTTTCCTCCTTGGACACAGCAGCAGGGCTGTACCTCCGTGAGAGGCCACGCACCAGTCTCACCAAACACACCGACCGTCAGATGCACGTTTAAAGGGCTGCCCAGCTCTGCAAAGCTCAAATGCGCTACACAAGCTGTTTCCCGCAAACCCTCTTCATATGAGGCAGCAAGAAAACAGGTATGAAAAAGCTATCAAAACAAAGGGAAACCATTCCTCTCAGAAATCGGCATCCTGGAGGGACACGCAGCTGCTGACCACCTCGTCAGTCAGAACTTGCCTTCTGCAACCCTGGCCTCCTTGCTGGCCAACAAACACTTCACACCCCAAACCCAACCTTTCCTCCGCCTTCACAAAGGGATTTACTGAACTATCACGGACAAGAAGCCTGCTTTTGGCTATTAAGGTTCAAATAGCAGATTTCTATTCTGTTTCTAGATTAGCATAAATATAGGGGGTCTGAGGTGCCCCATACCACTAGCGACAGCTTCCAGAAAGAGACGCGGCGTGTCGCCTGGCCCCACCGCGAAATTGGAGTGCAGGGTGATGAGCAGAGCACGGTATGTCGCTTCCCCCCAGGAGCACAGCCTGGGAAAAGTGGTTCATTCATAACCACTTGCTGCTTCTCCACCTGGACACGTTTCCGAAGGTGCGGGAGAGACTCTGTGAAGGTAGCTGACCCAGCAGATGAACGGATTCACATCAAGGTGCTAAAGTTACTTTACAAGCCGGTGCAGATTTCCGTGAACTCCCGCATTACGAACTGCGCCTTAGCCGTGCCCAGGAAATGATGGATGTCCCACAGGCTGGGCCACCAAGCTGACATTTGTGAGGGGGTTCAAGTCCCTGCTCTGCCAGACGACTTCCTGCATGACAAAGATGTCTCTGCACTTTAATCCTTCATCTGAAATAGGAAGACTAGTGCTTCCACATCCTACAGTATTATGAGGTTAAACATACTAGAGACGGTGAGGAACTCTGAGGAGTCTGAAGTGACGTTCCCAGTGCAGCCGTTTGGCAGAGACCGGAGAGAACCCACCTTTGCTCACAGGTCCTCTCTGGTCTTTAACCAAGGAGCAAGAGTTGGCTTTGTTTTAAAAATTAATCTTACCTGAGTGAATGGCAGTTGGAGAGTTTCTCCCAACACCAAAGGACTCACAAGTACAATTGCGAGAGTGAACAAATTACACATATACAATTGGAAGAAGGAAGAGGTGGGGTGAAACGTCCCCCTCCCCTCACATCTCGGGCAACCTCCACCCCGGTACGGGTGCTCTCGGCACGAACCAAGAGCGGTACGGCCCACATCCCTGCAGTTACAGCGAGGCTGCACTACTCACTGGCTTTCCTGCTGCTTCTCCTACGCAGAGCCTGGCGAGGTCGGTTCCAGCCGAGGTGCCAGGTCCTCCCCGCGCTCCCGGCCTCAGCCTCTCAGGAGGGTGACAGGGCGATCCTAACGCTGGGATTAGGGGCTCAGGGTTACCTGTGCAGAGACTGACTGTTGTTCTTACAAAAGACCTGACGACCTGGCGCAAACAGGCCGGGCCAGAAAATAGCCAAAGGCTACCGAAAAGAGGAAAGGCTGGGGCGAGCCACTCCCCACCGGGGAGCCTGCTGGGGTAAGCGGTATGCCTCCTTATAGCACAGTCACAGGGAACAGAAAAGCATCTCAGACATTTCACCTTGTTAGGCTGAGTGGCTGAAAATAGCCACAAGATGAAAAACAAACCAGTTGGGCAACTTATCCAAATCGCAACGCTAAAGCAAACACCCGAGCAGCAAGCTGGAGGCAGGGTGCAGGACGAAGACTGAGCTGTCTTCTGACTTGAACTCTCGGTGCGTGGAGCTCCAGAGCGGTGTCAGAAGACAACGCCACTTGTCACTGCAAAAGGGACTCGACTCATCTAGCGCCGGCTGCTTAAGCTCCCTCTAAAACCCACGGAAAGGAACAGGCATCTCTGGAGAGCAATTCCTCCGTCTAACACAGGTAGATGAAACAACCGTATGAAGATACCCATCTCTGCAGTGACAGCACAGGGATACTAGACGTTTAGATTAAGATACAACTTCTAAATGACAAACTCAAAGGGTTGAGCCTCACCCTCACTAAGTCACATAAGCATGAAATATTCTTTTTTCCTTTTCCAAAGGGGCGGGGCGGGGGGGCAGGGAGAGGTGGGAGAAAAAAAAACAACAAGAGACCCCACCTCCCACTTTTCATACCAACAGCTGTAAGCAAAACTTTTGCAGAATTCATCCTGCTGTCTGCAGTGTGGGAAAGGTGCACTGAATGACCCCAAATATCCCTTCCCACCTCTCTTCTTTTTTAATGATACAACAAATTAAAACAAATCAGAAACAGGAAAACCTGTTTATCTACAAAACACGGAATGCAAATCTTCAGGAAACGGCATGGCCCACAAGAAACCACCAAGAGCAGCACGATCCTAGGCATGCCGCGCCACGGGATGCTCGGCAGCTGTGGTGCTGCCTGCATCTGACACAGCCCTGCCTCTCCTCCGGCTGCAGGAAGAGACCCCCAGCCTGCCGCTCCAGCCGGGGCAGTGCATCTCACAACCGCAGAAGCCCCGCTGCTCTCTCAGCAGCTGCTGAGAGCTCTTTGGATGGCAGAGTGATTTCCAAAGGTTTGCATGATGATAACAAACAAATCGGTCCGCTCCAGTGCGGAGACAAGCCTCCAGGAGCAGTTTCAGCAAGCACTGAAGGAAGTCACAAGCAGGGCAGTGCTCCCGCGGTTCTTAGTCGCACCGAGGCTCCGCAGCACTGGAAGCACGCCTCTGGTTTCCAGCGATCGTGGCCATGGCCAGGTGAGCCCGGCACCTCTGTGCTCTGCCAGGGCCAGGAGGACAGCACCCGAGGTGGGACAAGGACAGCACCCATCGCTGCCCCGCTGAGAGGTCCCCCTGCCCGCAGGGCTGCCGGCTCCGTTGCCGTCACCATTCCCACAAATGCATCAGCATCTTGTAAGTTAGTTTTCACACTCCCCTGTTTCACACCTCCTGGAGTATCTCCTCCTTTATTCCGAGGGCCTCCAGGACACAGCTTAATTAAACGACTCTTCCTATAAAGCAAGTCGAGCTGCAGGAGTGCCATTTCAAGCTGCCACACCTGATGGAGGCTGAGGAACCTCTTCATCTTCCCAGCAGCGTGGCAGAGGGCTGCAACTCCCACCTCTTGGGACACCCGCAGCCAAAGCCAGCCTAGGGGCTCCCTGCCACGTGGCCTGGTTGGCAGAAGGGGTTTCCAGCGCCTTTTGCCTTGTGGCTCGCGATCGCTGCCGGTGGCATCCCGCTATGGGTCACCTCTGGGGGGGAGCCAGGAACCTAAAAAGCCACGCTCACCCTCCGAGACCATGGGCATCTGCTACAGAGCAGGGATGGGGGCTGCTCTGGCAGAGCCCAGCGCGATCCTACACCACCAAATCCCTCCAGAGTTTCACCAAGCTGCGATATTTTTGTGCCTCAGTTGCAGTTGAAGGAGCTGGGGCTTGCCCCGGGGAGGAACCGGCCCATGCCCTCCCGTGCAGAGGGCTGTAGCTAGATGTGCAAGGGTTCACAAATCACGCAGCTAAAAGCATGGGCACAGATGAGTCGTTCTTTTCTGATCCTTTCCACAGTTTTTAAAAGAAAAAAAAAAAAAAAAGATTTCTACTCGTCATTTTGTAGTTTGACAAACAGATACACCGTGAAATAACGGGGAACACTGAATTGCTATCTCCTTTCCAAAATGCTCAGAGATGATCTTTAATCAACCATTTTCACATAAACGCTTTATTCCTGATTTATTTATTGTTACTTCCTACAAGCTTAATGCCACTGATGGTGGGTCAGACTCTGATCCAGCTGTAGAGATATCAAAAAGAGGAGAAAGCTTAAAGGCTCCATGAGGACCTGCACAGCCTGTTAACACCATCGCTTTTTCACTTCAGCAATAAGCTGTAACAATCGCCACTACTCCTCAGTGCTGACATCCTCAGCAGGGAGGAAGAGCCATCGCACGCAGGATTAAGAAGGAATAATAATTCAACAGGCTGACTGTTCTGGGGGTTATCCTCACCACACTTGAAATCCTGGAGCTTTTCAATAATAAACACAAGTCCTCCAGGCCAGCACAAGATGACATACTTTGATTTTTGCCTTAAAACCGCAAAGCGGCTAGAATGAAAAACACTCGGGAAGCATTAATAGTAGCAGCTACTTGGAAAATAATATTTTCAGAAATTATTTCTCCCCGTCNCATCTGTCTATCTATATCAAGGAAAAAACCAACTTTTTTACTTTGGCTTACTCTCACATTAATTATGTACTGGCACTCTTACAAATCTAAACATACGCATTGCTTAGCAGCTTTAATCCTGAATTATTTCTCCCTTTCCTGCAATACAGAGCTTAAGTTGACTGGCAAAGGGGCAGACTGTTCAAACAAGCAAGCTGTTCATTTGTAATTCAGAGCATTCTTAAAGTTCTCATGTTTATTATGTTTCAATCCTCCGAGAATCACAGAATTTCAGGCACCAGAGCTCACAACCTGAAGGATTGAAATAAACTGACCTTAAAACTCTGCCCTTCAGGGAAAAAGACGTGAGAAATACTTAGCTACAAAAATAGCGTCTTTTTGTGCAAAACATGCGGCGCGAGCGTGTGTTTGTTAACAAACACCACCGTTTCCTTTCAGATTGCTACCGCGTCCACCTTCTGAAGGCTGGCTGGGATCAGTAAAGCCGCCTGTAATTTCCGAGCCCTGGAGCAAGCGAAGGGACAGCGCAATGAAAACGACATGGAGCTCCTTGGTAGGATAAAGTGCACTTACAAAGAAGCGCTGTATCTGCCTCCGTGGATCCCGCAGACATCTCTTACAGCAAAGGTTAGCAACATACATACTCGCCAGACAAAGAGGCAACAGCTCGCACTGGAGAGAGAGCAGCTTCAAGGAACACTCGGCGGTTCCCAAAGTCAGCCTGCACAGATGTCCACCATACACAGCGAGCCAACGCATTTTCCGAAGTGGAAAAAATAGGTTACTTAAAAATAGGTCCATAATCCAAACAAACAAGCATCCCAATACTTTCATAAAGATAAAGCAAACAAGCATAGACAATTCACATACGAAAACAGGCGCAGCTATCTTAATGGTTTCCTTATGTTCCTCTGACGATTTTCCTATCGATCGCAGAGGTGGGTACTGCGTCCTGTAACTGCCAGTAAAAACAAATACTTCAACTGGGCGCAGTCGTGCCATTGCTCTGGTTATCACCCGGCTGCCCAGCCCCGCAGCAGGGACGGCACAGAAAAGCTCACCTCAATACACAACCGCACCGACCCCACTCTGGCAGCTAAGAGGCTGATATTTATTTAGTTTAAGTTAAAAGAATAATTCACCGGTACCAGTTCCACCCCGGTGCCCAACACTCAGCTCCCAGGTGAGCCGCGCTGGCAGAACGCTGGTTTTTAACACAACAGGCTCAGTGTTTGAGGCAGAAGCTTCTCAAGGTTCACATGGGCTGCAGGAGTAATGGAGCAATGGCTTTAATTAAAGAGTCCATCGTCTACGCCTGCCTGAGGACCGGCACCCAGTGCTAAAAAATGAACCGGAGTTACGGAGGTGCCAGAAAATTAATCACGCAGGACTGCAGGGGCTGATTAAAATGAAGGTAAAGGAAAAATAAAGTCTGCCAGAGACCCCGACTTGGATCAGATCACACGAGCAAAGGCAGTCGGGTCAGCAAGACGACTGTTGCCTACACAAGGCATAAAACATCTCTCAAACTCCAGAAGCAAACTAAAGTCCTCGGGGCGGGAGGTGGGGAAACGGAAGGTCCCGAAGGCTGTGCCCTGTAGCAGGGAGAGAGCATAAAAGAGGCCAAAAAGCCACGTTATTTATAGCACTTGACTATGATATAACGAAGGGTGATCAAATCTCCTTTTCCATCCGTGGACCGGAGGGGTTCCCAGCTCGCGCTCCAGACCTTCACCCAAACAGCAGTTAAAACAAAGTCCTGTCTCCCGTTTCCAGCACAGTCCTGCCTCAGCGGGTGTCTGCGGTGCGGTTCGATGCAGCTGGACCACCCAGGGAAAACGTACCCCGCCAGGTACAAAAGGGCTCATTCCAGCAGGAATCCCAGAGCTGCCCCTGTAAGAACCACGACGTCCCCCCACTCTCCAGCTTGCTCTGCCTGCTTAGGAGTTTATTTCTCCCTATCTAGCTTTGTTTTTAAAGTAAAGCTAATTAGTGAAGTAAACAGTTTTTTCCAACACTGTTAGATTGTGCAATTAGGACTTTCAAAACAAAATGCAAGGCCGGTTACATTCAAGCAGCTGAAGGCAGCAAAAGGGCAACCAAGCTCGGCACTGAATCTGGGCTCGGAGAACTACAACGGGACAAGTGCCACCGCCGGCGCCTTTTTGTAATCAGCGCAGCCTCCAAGATGAATAAGCAGGAGGAGAATTTTTAGAAGCAGAGGGATAACCTCACGAAAAGCTGTTGCTTTTCAATCACCTGCTCATACATCCTCCTTTTAAGAAACAAATCCGTGCGGAATTACACCAGGATGACCTTTTACTTCCCTTCCCTCACCAAAAACCAGGCAGATCTTGAAATAAAACTCACTGCACGATAACACAGTTCCCCCCGCAGTATCAGTCTAAAGCACAGCGTGCGCCGGACAGACATCTGTCCCCTGCCCGGAGGAAGAGGAGGTGAGAGCACTTAGCAAGGAGAGAGTTATGATGTACCAATACACACCAAGTAGCCCACAAGCCAAACACCGACTGAGCAGGCAACTGAAAAGCAAATTTTTTTTCTTTCTTACTCCCTTTCGGATGAGGCATGCTCCATTTCACCATGACCATCAAAGCATCACAGACCCCGCCGGCCACACCATAAGGGAAGTCAGGAGGCTTCATCACACATCTATGGTTTCATTCCCTCCTAAGAGGAAAGGACGGACAGGAGGATTGATACTTTGGACTTCCCACGTGTGCGCACGTGTACATGCACATCCCTGCCTCACCGTAGAAAGGCCAAACCAGAAGGCACAGTTTGAAGCAGGATATAAAGAAAGTCTGCCGTGTTGGGTTTTTCTTCCCCCCCCCCCCATGGGAGTTCATTTCAGGACTGCACATTTAGAGAGGAAACCGAGTTATACCTTGCTCCGTGCCGTGCACGGCCCCGCACAACCAGGGCTGCTGCAGGCTGCCACGGACCGCAGGGGACAGAGAGACGGGGAGGGGCGCGGTTTGTAAGGTGCAGCCCTGAGAAAAGAGGATTTGGCAACAAAGACACTGAAAAGGCTCAACAACCGCATTCAGGCTCTGTTTCCAGTCACACGCGAGGTCTGTTTTCTCCCCCAGGCATCTCCGGGCCACCGGGGTCGGGCACGATGCGGGGTTACCCGGATCCCTGCTCTGATGCTCAGGTCTGTGCTCCGACAGCTCGGCCTCCCGGGCGCTCAGAGTTAAGTCAGGTTTTTCTCTCCCGCTGGGATGCAGTGAGGGCAAAGGCCGTAAGTAGCTTGGAAAGTCTGAACATGAGCTTTATAGGTACTCGCGCCGGCACAACTCCTGAGAAAACAAATACCCCAGAGAGCTCGCTTCTGCAGCTTCGCTCCAGCCCCACGACAGCAGACAGCACCCCAGCAGTGGCACCGCGAGCTCCACCAGCAACACTGCCCGTGTGAAAAATATACCAGCTGGGAGGCACGCGAGGCATGAAGAAAGTTGCTTTTCAAAGTAATAAATAAATAAATAACTAAATAATAATAAAAAAAAAATCTCCACGCTCCGATCCAGCTGAGCATCGCTCCAAGCTTCCGGGCCAACACAGGGAACAGAATTAGCAGGCAGGAGCCAGGAGCTCCCCAGCAGCGCTACCAGCCCGAATGCATACCCATCCAGCCCCAGCTCCTCTTCTACGGGAGGCTGCACTTTGATGCCAAAAGATGACAATTTCTCCAGCTCTCAGAATGGTGATTCCTCGAGATGAGTTTCATTCCTAAACAAAGTAAAGGCTGTGCAATCCACTGAGGTTTCCAATCAAGTTGGTAAAGAACCTTGACTATTTCCTGGCAGAGTCTTCCAAGTATTCTCCAAAACTACTTCTCCTCCCTTGCCCAACCCGAAGCTGCTACTCGCATGTGCAACTTCTACTCAGTGAAAGT
The DNA here is from genome assembly GCA_013389945.1 of Fregata magnificens. NCBI lineage: Eukaryota > Metazoa > Chordata > Aves > Suliformes > Fregatidae > Fregata > Fregata magnificens. Next base: position 9,194 of record WAAD01004639.1, read on the forward strand.
CCATGCCTAGAAAGAACTGACTGCTGCTAAAGCAAAAGGCACGGTAGCAAAATCCTTCTAGTCCTGGAGACAAAGACTCCTTTAAAAAAGCATTTCATCGTAAAGCAAGAAACGCGTAGCGGGTCACTGTATTTCATGAACTTCTCCAGGTCTGTGGGAAAGACGGGGTTGTAAGAGTTACTGCAGAGAAGGGGTGTCCTGACAAGCCAGGTCGTGCACCTCCTCGAGGTTGCGGTCCAGGGCAGGCTACGGGAGGATTCAGGGGCTTCCAGCACACTAACAGGGTGGATGAAATCCTGCAGTGGTTCTGCTTACACAGCACTGGGAGGTTAACGAACATCAGAGAGCAGCCAGATCAATGGTATCTCAATTAGCTGCTTGTATCTTAACGCCACCAATTTTATGCTGATCCCCTGACTTCAGATGATAAGACTTTTTCTAAAGGCAACTCATAAAAGCATCTTACTTGCTGCAGTGGATGAAATCAGAGGCTCTGGCAAAGGAACAAACGTAGATTTTGGCATCACGGTGGGTGATGTAAACTTCAGCACCACGAAGTTAATGCACTAACGTAACATTTCATTAACTAAGCAACTAGCGATGATAATACTTAAATTGGTAGATGAGGAAGTAACCGCCCGTTTGTATTCCCACCTTGCAAGATTACTGCGTCAAGCTTTCAAAAGACACCAAGTCCACATTCTCTTCGTATATCGAAAGATTTCACCGCAATTTCCAAGTCCGAAAACGATCACTTTCCAAGCGAGAGCCTTTGTAGCAAAGGATTAACTTTCAATAAACCCCTGCATCTTAGGGTGACAAGTATAGGAGCTCTCAACTGCAGTGCTTGGACACAGCATCCTCATTCAGAAATATATATGTCTTTTCCCCGCTATCAAATGAATCACTAGTTAAAAGCTTGTGGTTGTAGCCCCCCTTCATCACACTTACTTTGTTAAACATTGATGTTCCTTGGTTTTATGTGTAGCTTAGGCTCAAAGCACTACAGGCAAACATAGTAACTCTGAGGATATGCATTCAGGTTTTCTTTTGATACCATCTTAATATTTTTATAACTTGCGTTCTGGTAACACACCGAACCCCCCTCCCCAGCTGGGGTAAGAGGGGTGTTAAACTGGTGTTAAACACCACTCCAACGAGAGCAAAGACGACTCCAGAAGTCTTGTGATGGAGGAATCAAGACAGGCAAGCAGGAGACAGGCGCAGCGAGAACGAGAAAGGAAGGGAAAGAGGAGCTGTCGTGCCGTGGCACGAGTAAATGCCAAACCCTGCCCTGTGCCACCACAGCACCAGAGGGCCCAGCCCCTCACCGACCCCCGGGCTCTGGCTCCGGGGCGCAGCACCGCCTGACCACACGAGGTTTGACTCGTTTTCTGGGTGACACAATCTCATCACGCTAGCCAGAGCCCATCTTTTAACTGCTGCAGGAAAGAGAGACAAGGAAAACTCACACCAGGATCCCTAATCTGCCTAAATGACTCCAGAACGGGGACCCAAACGAGACCCCAGACCCCAGACCTCCTCTAGCGCAGGCAGAGCGTGGCAGATACGGCCCCGCATCCCTACGGATGTACGATCGCAGAAGCAATCTCAATATGAAATGAAATAAGGCTCAGGGGAATGCAGACTTGTACTATTTCCATGTTATTGTACGGAGACGGAGCAGGCATGAATCTAGCAAAGCAGACAGCGGTAGATGAAAGGTATCACCATGAAGGGAACCGGGAACGAATCCCAGTCACCCAAAGCCCAGCCCCTTCACAGTCAGTTTTCCTTGGCTCTCATACAAACACACCTGAAGCCCAATCTGAAGGTCCCAGCGTAAGCAGCAGCAATGACATTTCACTGACCACCCGCGCTGGTCTGCACAGAAGGCAATCACGTGAAAAATTAAGAGCAGCAGCCTCATTGTTACCAGTTGACAGCATTTAATGAAAAACAGGCTATTGAGCAAGCTTACTATTTTTATTGAGATAAAATTTAAAAACTTTTGACCAAAACAGTTGGTGGTACACATAAAACTTTCGTAAAACATGACATAACCCCAGACGATGCTCTGATAAGGACTATTGCCAAAAGTGAACAAAACCTGCATTAAATAGGCTAGACTTCGGCAACTGACAGATTATAGCAAGTAACTGGAAAGAGGAAAAAAAACCTACCACCCGACGGTAATATTCACAATGATGTCCACGAGGAGCCTCTCTTCCCCCTTTTGGGGGGGGTGGGGGGGCGTGGGGTGTGTGTACGAAAGATCCCAGGGCTGGAAGCTGTGGCTAGACAAATTCATGCTAAAAATAACTGCCGGTGGGTGAAAACAATAACGGCAGGGTGACTGTCAGCACATCCTGCGCAGCGGCAGGGGGACCGGCCGCCTCCTTCGTGACACCGTGTTTTTCTGAAACATGTGCTCTAGCGCAAAAATAGGCTGCTGGGAGATTCGGGAGGCTGAGCACCTTTTGGGGTCTGCGCTACCCCGGGGGTCGGACTGCAGACTGGCTCTCCTTCTTGGCTCGAAAACACACGCCACCTCCGTCTCACTTTTTATGCCTTGCGAAATGGCTCCTGGGCTTTTGAGTGTAACCGAACTTAAATCTGATGCAGGCAGGAAAAGATTAAAGATTAAGCACTCACTAGCAACGCTTGCCTTTGAACAAGTCAAAGCCAGGAGAAAATCTGATTTTCCCTGGAGTTCAGTCACCAACTCTAATTTTCCTCCATGGATAAAACTACCCATTTCAAACTCTCACTTCAAAAAAATCTTAGGAATCAGAAACATATACTAATCCTCGACAAAGCATGCCGATGCATCCCTTGAGTGTGCACAGGAATCTAAGCAACCAAGCCTAACAAGCAAACACTGCTAAAATTCGCAAACAACACTTCCCTGCATCTCCTGAAAAATTTCACTGTTCCAGGGAAAAGTGACTGGTGCCGTCAATTTTTTTTATCATTAAAACACGCCATGTCAAAAAAAAAAAAAAAAAAAAAAAAAAAAAAACCCAACCCACAAACAAAAAACCCTTTCACTTTCGAAAATCCGTCAAAAATGAACCCTTTCACTTCCAAAAATCCGTCAAACACCTACCTCTGCTTCACGGTAAGAGCCTGTGCTGCTGCAGACGTGTGCAGCCAACACAACCCTCATTTTCTGCTTCCAGGGAACATGTAAGGAAAAGTGTCACGTGCTATCTGAGGATATTCACTGCACTGAACTGCGAGCAACTGCTCTAAAAGCTAAAAAGCAAATGGCCAAATGATCTCGGAGGACGCATGAACTTTAAGTGGCATTAGCAGAGTGCAGCGAGCACTACCGAACTTCCCAGCTTCCCCAGCGAGGGACACGGTGCAGTTATGCTGCATTCGGAGCGAACAAACCCCTTATTGACCACGTTCACCCGCACGTTTTGCGTGTCAACCTGTAACCAGCTCTTCCCTTGCAAGGTGCCATGTGCTGCTCTGCAGGTTTTTAAACCCAGAAGAAACTAGAACATACCAGTTGTGAAAACCCAAGAGTAATGAAAAGTACCTCTTTTGCAGGAAAAGCCCTTCTGTATGTGATTTTATTAAAGAGACCAGGTCTCTGGGCTGCTCCCTGCCTGCCCTGCCCTGCTCTGCCTCTGCTCAGAGAGAAGAGCAAGTCAGCAGCTGAATCACCAGGGCTGCCACACTTCTGCAGGGCCTCCAAAAATAACTCATCTGGAAATTCCTTGGAGGCATAAACCTTGCTTCATCAGGACTGCAGAGATCCAGTTTCCTTAATGGAGCAGACTGGATGTGAACCGGCCTAAGGAGTTAGGATCGTGCATAAAGAATATAAAAAGCAACTTCTTACAGAAGAGCTAGCACGCGGTCGGTATGAAGAAAAAAAGAAGTCACATAAATCATCACGTCGCCGAGATGAAACAATCTGCCTGCCCAGGAATCAGACACCGAGTTCCTGATTGCTCGCCTGATACTGTGGTTCCAAGGACTTGCCCTGTTCTCACCAACCAGCTCTGTACACAAAGCAAAATGCCTTCTTAGCAACGCCGCTGCGGCAACTTTCGTCTGCATTAACCTGAACGCCCGCACCTGGACCTTCCACTGTAACCAAAAATCCCCTGTGAGCTCCAGTCCCCGGGCCCTTGCTAACACATCAGCCTGGAAAGCTCGGCGAGGGAGCAAGCCTTGCACCCACGGGGTGCCAAACACAGCACTTCCCCGCCACAATTAGGGTCCAGAGGTGCTCACCGCCTTTTTTTACCACCCTGAACCGGCGCGTTATCCCTCGAGGAAGCCTGCCCCAGGCAGGACCCTCCGGAGCGGATCCAGGCTGCGGATGACGGCGGTGGAAGCGCAGAGCCGCCCAGGTGCCGACAGCTCTGTTCGCTGCCGACCAGAAAGTCGTGCTCAGACGGGCTGGCCTGCACCCGGGCCGGCAGCGCTTCAGCTTTGGTGGGAGTTTTCCCCTTCGGAAACCAATTTATTTCTTCACCGGCAGCGCTCCAGGACACAACTCACTGGTTTTTTTTGTTAGCATGCGAGAACTCAGCCCTGCTGCAATGACAAGGCACGGAGCTGAGGATTTCTGTTTCGCTACCGACAATTAAAAGCACGTTGTATCGAGCAGGCTCCCAGCTCCGACCTCAGGGGCCGTCACAAGGACACACAGCAGACACCAGCGTCCACCGTGGTTTCACCAATTCCCGGCCCTCCGCCGAGGCTGGCTCTGGCCGCTAAAGCCTGGCTCCCGGGGGGAAAATCCACCCAAGTCCAGAGGGGCTCCGGCTTCTCCTTTCTTTTTTGGTGGGTGGTTGGCTTTTGGGGCGGAGGGGAGGGAAATAAGGGGGAAAACAGAACAGCTGGCTGTTAGGCCTTTGCCACCTCTCCTCTCCAGGGCGGGGAGGTGGGGAAGGCTTGGCGCCGGAGCAGGGCGAGGGCAGGAGGCATGCCGGGGCTGCGGGACCCCCGGGACCCCTCGCCCCCGGCCGGGCTGCCCACCTGGGAAACGTCCTTAAAAAAAACCCCTAAGCACCGGCATTTTCCGAGCACACCGAGTCACGACGCAAAACTCCCTGCAAAACACTCTCGTTAGCAAAGTAGTTAGCAAATAGCTGGAGTCTATTGCAAAAATAAACAGGGGTTATTTTTGGTCCTCCGACCCCTCGCCCCGAGCGCTGCGGGTTTCCGAGCCAGGGCCGAGCGACGGCCCGCGAGGGGAGGACCCCGCTGGCCGCCCCCCTGCGGAGGAACCGGCCTGA